>JXTB01000419.1:75495-100371 GCA_002914805.1 Parasponia andersonii
GAAAGTGACGCCAAGGCGTGGGATCACTAGATTTGGGCTTAAAGGCAAATTGGCTCCAAGATATATTGGACCATTTGAGATTACTTCTAGAATTGGGCCAGTAATATACCGCTTAGAATTGCCATCACAATTAGGCCGAGTGCACAATATTTTTCATGTCTTGATACTCAGAAAGTATGTGCCTGATCCATCACATGTTATCTAGTATATGGAAGTGCCATTACAAAAGGATATAGCATATGGGAAACAACCAATTTGAATATTGGGGAGAGAGCTCAAATTTGCTTCGAAATAGGCAGATATCACTTGTCAAAGTCCTTTGGCAACACCATAAAGAAGACAAAGCCACTTAGGAGTTAGAAGCAGAAGTGTATGAAAAATATCCTCATCTGTTTAATTTCTAACTTGAAGTTGTACTTTGACCCTTGTATCTAAATTTCGAGACGAAATTCTTTTAAGGGGGAGAGGTTGTAAAATCCTAAATTTTATAAGGGTAATTAAGTAATTTTAATTCAAGGGTATTTTAATAATTCTATATTTTTGAATTATTTAAAATTAAATTATTGGTGTTGAATCTAGACAAAAAAAAGTCTAGGTGCATTTGGGGCAAACGTGAAAAAATAAATTACAAACTAGGGACAAAAGTGTAATTAAGGAGGGATTAAAGTGAAAGAATCTTTTTAAAATTTGTGGCCGAAGTGGAATTTCAGAAAATTTTTCAGTCAAGCCAGATTACCTATGTGTCCCACTACTACAGTCCCCTAACTCTTTCTTCTTCCTCACTGAAGTCCCCCGAATCCTCTCCATTGTCACTGTTCATTTCTCCAAGCCACCAGTTACCGCCATGCCCGATGCGCCTGCCTGCTTTGACTGGAAGGCATAGACGAAACCACGCCTGCAACCGCCGTCCAGTTTCGCCGCCCCTCATCGGAGAAAAAGCCATCCTAAGCTTCCGCACCGATCGAATGTTTGCTCGTCGTTTCTCCGTCCGGCGTCCAATCAGCTCAACTCTGGCACCGTTCAACTCATCTCAACTCCAGCTTTCATTTTCGACCACTCTCGCCCTCTAACTCGGCTCTGGTGAGAAGGTGACTACTGTAACAATTTTATAATATTAAATTTTGTGGTATTTTCCTAATTATTTCAGAATTGAGTTATTTATCCCGAGAAAATTGTACCACGTGAAAGAGGAGTTTGAAACATGAAATCTCATGATTTTGAAGTGTTGAAACGGTAACTGGAAGATCGTTAATTATCGAAATGAAAATGTGGTATTTTTCTAATTATTTCCAAATGTGGTATATTCATAATTTTTGGATTTTTTGAGCTCATTTAATGCTCGGGACCTCGAAATTGAGTTCTGACTTCGAATTTAGACTCCGTGAGGTCAGGACATGAATTTTGATATAAAATGCCACTATTTTCTGAAGTGGTACAAAAATCGAGAAAATAGCTCATGAATTGCATCGTTTTGCTAACTTGATGTTGAGGTGTAAATGATGATGTTCAGTAAACTATTTAAAATTTGGTTTTTCTAATAATTTTTCAGTCTGTGTTTAATGGTGACTATAAACTATGGGATAGGTTCACTGGTTGGAATTCCAAATACTTTTGTTTATCGTGCCGTTTTAAAAAAAAAATTAAAACCCTTTAAGTATATATATATATTTTTTAAAAAAAACTAAAGAATTTCCAATTCTAACGAAATCTCCTTTCTGCCACTACCCTGGAGTTTGGGTCGTGACAATTTTCAAACCACAATCACTATTAATATAGTTAAAACTTAATATAGTTTATTAAATTTTAAAATCATTTATCTTTTGTTTGCAATCCTAAGAATCCTTTTAAGTTTTAAATATTGCTAATGTTTTAAAAAATAATATAACAGACAAATTTGTATATAACATTTAGGGCATATATAGAGCCTGCGAATTTTTTTTCTTTAATTTATTTACAGTTTTTGTTTGGTTTGATTTACATTCTATTTATTATAGATACGTATATGTTAATTTACTCTGGGGTGCACAGAAAAAATTTTGGCGTCATCAAATTTTTGGCGTCATAGCCAATAATAATTAGTAATTCTTTCATTTTTTATTCATTAAAACAGATTGTGTAGCAAGATTCTTAAAAAAAATAATAATAACAATTAAAAATTTTAAAATTAAAAAAAAATGTGTAGCCCGAGCGGTTTGTATCCACAATTTGGTAAGGAATGCTGATAATGAACCATTAGTGGACAATGGTTGTGGATCCTATTAGATGAAATTGCAATTTGTGTAACCATTTTGCAACAATGAGAACTAAGATATTTAGATGCAATTTTTATCCAAACTGCAAAGATTAAATCACCAATAAATGCTCTTACGATGAAGAATAGAATATGAAATATTTTGTTCTAGAAGTTCGTGGAAAACGGAGCCCATACGGTTTTTTAAACTTTTTCAACAAAAATACGATTTTGCTGTCTCCCTGTGGCTTTGTAGTGATGACATCCATAAAGAATACAAGTAGGTCGCCGCTGTAGAGAAAATAACGGCAATGACATATGATTACAATAATACAATATTAATTATTAGATTATTTCAACACCTCACAAAGATTAAGATGTACAAATTATATTCAATTGAAGTGCGTTGCTATATCCCCTTTCTTAAAGCCCAATAGTTCTTTTCTTTCTCTTCTTTTTTCATTTCAGCTGGTCACTATTTTTTCGAGTTTGAACCAGAAAGACTCAGATTCTCTTGGCCTTAATTCTAAAAGGCCGTCTGTTGTGTGCAAAAATTATTCATCACAAAAAAACTGCGAGCAAAAGTGTCAAGTACGTACAAATATTTAGTTTGAGGAATTCTACTCCCCGACAACAACAGCAACAAGAAATGTCATCACAAGCTCAACTAGTGAGCTCATTGTTATTTGTTCACGAATCGATCATTATCTTCATGAGAACACTTCAGCTGAAAGAAAACTAGCTAGCTCATTGTAATTTACTCACAAACAAAGAAACTAGCTATGATATAATAAGATCCAACATGCTGAAACTCCAAAGAAATACGCGCAACTACGACAGATTCTTCTAGAATATAAATGATTCAACTAAGATTTGGATAATTATTATAATCTAGAGTTAATTCATTTAGATTTGAGTAAACTGCAAAAAATACCTTAATATTTAAATGTTTTATAATTTAAATCCTAAAGTTTGAACTCTACAAAATAATACTTTGAGATTACTCTAAAAATTTACTCTGAAAATTGATACATTTTATTGACTTTTTGAATAATTTTAATAAGTTTATAATAATAATACCATCAAAATTAATAAGAATAATACAGATTAATCCAGTTTTAAAGAAGAATATTAAGGTATCTTTTTGTTACTAAAAATGATCAAAAAATCTGTCCATAATATCTATTTTCACAAATTCTTAATCTCAAGACATTATTTTGTAGACTCTAAATTTTAAGTTTTAAATTATATAGCATCCAAACTTCAATATATTTTTTTACAATTCACCCTTTAAATTTAGATAATAAAAGAATATTTCTAATTATCTTGTTATTTTAAAGATAATCAGGCTACCTGAGATGGTGCATCCAATTGCAAACAACTAGCACTCTACTCCTATAAATAAGAGTCCTTAGTCACATTTTTTCGACAAATTCACAACCACGCTGATTTGCTAAACTAAAATATAGTCTTATAAACAGTCACTATAATAGGCTACAGTAGACGTAAGTCCCTTTCTTTGGGTCGAACCACTATAAAATCAACATTTTTTTTACTATATTATTATTATTATTGTATGCAATTTGGTCAGATTTGCTCTTAAAATCCCATTATTCTGTTTCATTGATAAAACTTCCATCAACATAGTGCTAGAAAAAGGGATACTCCAGTAAATCCTCATCAGAATCCACCATGACTAATTGAATGGCCACAAACGCTCAGAGGGTCTCTTGTGAAGCACACGAAGCCACCATTGCCATTGCTCAAGCATGCAACCATGAAACTGCCCACACTACCAGTGATGTACAATGTAAACCTCCCCTCCCCCCTTTCTCTCATCCATCATAATTGACACAGTTTTAAAAAAGTTCGTAGAGGAAGGAGACACTACTTAACGGGGACCAAAACTTTGATTTTGAAAAAAGCTTTTGTTTAAACCCAAAATCATACGTTCAAACTAGTACTTATAGCAGAAATATAAGTTCACAAAACAACCAGAATATAAGCCAACACATTATTTACAAAATTCTAAAATACTTTGACAAAATATCCATAGTCAGGCTATACATACACCGTACAGCTACAACATATCCAACTCACAAGGTTAACCTTCTATTTTTCCTGACCTATGTCAAACAACTTTTCATTGTTTCCCATTTTGTGAAGGCACAACTCTTTGCAAATCTTCATATCGTTAAGAGAAAGCCTTACTTAGCCTGTAGCATTTGATTTCCACTTGATGCTTAATAGAGCCCCTGACCAAGTGTCATACGGTGTTTTCTCAATCTGCATTACATCTAAGTTGTGTATCAGTGATAAGTGTTGCGGATTTAAGCTAGAAAACAATGCTCTTCTTAGACCAATTAAACTTGACTGATGAATGTTTGCACTTTACACCCTCCTATTGTTTGTGTTTTCCAGGAAACATTATTTATAAGTGCCCTAACTATCTCAAATCTTGTCCGCCGAATATTTTCGAGGTGGTGGCCTTAACTCAGAATTACCATCAAACTGAATAAATTCATGAGTTTTCTTCGCTTCGTTATGTATTTTTTTTTTCATTTTTTAAAGAGAAAGATGAAAATTCTTTTAGATATTCATTTTCTAAATCCATAAGTTTCGAAAACCTAATCAAAATGAATTATCCAATTTATTGATATGTGTTTTAATCATAGATTTATTTCTAGAGATGCATTTGGCCTACAATTATGGATCCCTTTAACTTATACATATAGATTTCTTCCTCAAGATTGTAGTTCAAAGAGGTTGTCTTGACATCTCCATCCCGTAGATCTCACAATCATTATAAGTAATAATGGATAAAAGTAGTGATGCTAACTAGATTATGTCATGCTAGTCTACGCATATTTAGCTACGACACATTCTTGCTTTGTGTTATACTAGTTTAGATAGGATAAGTATTCTAGTCACATTGTGCCTCTCCTATTACGTGCATGTGCACATGCTATGTTCGTGCCTGTTATCGTGTTGTTATAAGATTTATCTATTTTTATGCCTAATTGTTCTTATTTTTGAATTTATAATATTATTTTGCTTAATCATGAATTTTTTTGAGATTTTGCTATTTTTGTTTCTAATCGTATCTATTTCCAATATTATGCTATTTCATGCCTAATTGTGCCCATTTTGGATACTTTATTATTTTCATGCCTATTTCCGATATTACGTTATTTTCATCATTCATGCTATATATTTATATGATACTTATGCCTAGCTAATTATTTTTATTTTCAAGCTCATATTGTTCTTGTGGCATAATCGTGCTCATTATCGATTTTTTTTTTTCACATTTATTTTTTTTAACTTATTAATTTATATTTATTTTTGAGTTATTATAAAACATTAGTTGTTAATTTGTTATGTAATAAAGATAATTTATTTATAAAAATAAGATAAGCTTTTATATAAAAACAAGTTTAAATTGAAGTCGTACACATGTAGTGAGAAATGAAAATTATTTAAACTTCTATTATTTGAGTACATCACAACTAGGCTGGCCTATACTTAAATTATATAGAACTCAAAACCTAAAACCAATATACATCAATACCATTACTCCAACTTTTATAATTTGAGAATATCCTAACAAGGTTGGCACCTACGAAACTTCATCTTCCTTACTTACCTTTTTAAGCCTTTAAAGTCTTTAGTCCAAACTTGAATTATTTTTCCTCTTAAAACATAGAAGTTGATATAATACTTATATTTATATTTATGGGTCATAATTCAGTAGTATTTTTTTTATTTATCTATAGATATTTATTTTTTAGCCATTCGATTATTATTTAACGACAATTACAATTTGAGTAGTTAAAAAAATAAAAAAAAAATGAATATTATTTAATGATTTTTGATTTCTACTTTTTATTATGAAAAGACGTGCGTGATGAATTTTAATTAGACAAAATAATATCTATAGATAAATTAAAAAATACCTAGTTGATTGGTGCCCATATATCTGGGTATATATATACATTTATTTCTATCTAGAAAATAATTTATTTTATTTCTTCTATTTTTCTTTTACATTTATGAATTAAAATTATGCTAGTTTTTTTAATACAATTTAAATCTAAGTATTTTTTTTATAAACTAGTTATTATTATTAATGGTGCCTATTATTCATGCTTGCCATGTCATCTACCGTGCCTGTGCCGGCTCATTTTGGCACAAGTAAATTAATGGTACTATGATGGGCTTAAGGATAAGTAAGGGAGAAAATTTTCTTCATAATCAATTCATTCTTTTTGAGTATATCCTTTAGCAAGCAATTATGTTTTGAAGGTTTCTATCTTTACAGTTGAATTCTCTATCTTTTGTAGACCCATTTGCATTTTATCAGTTTTATACCTTCTAGTGCTTTTCCAAGTTCCCAAACCTTGTTCAAGTACATAAATTTCTTTTTCTGATTTATAGCAATTAACCAACTCTAAGCATCCTTGTCAGAAATAGCATTCATTCATAGAAATAGAATTAATTAACATAAACTTTAATAGGCATGAACATCAGTTAATACATAGTTCATACTTACATTATTCACTTACTGAGCATGACATGCATTAATACGTATTTTACATGGCTCTAGTGTCCTACATTGCACATCATAGTTATATGGTGTCTTCTGCTACTGAACTTACATTTAGATAGTGTATCATAATTGTATATAGTTGCTTTTGACGAAAAGAATACGAATCTTGATATAAAAGTACAAAAGGTAGTGTTTTCTAGTTATAAAAAAATAATATAATTTCTAATTCGTACAAATTAAATGAAATCCCTAGATCAACTATTTGTCTTCTACACATAAAAAGTAAATGTAAGTTATATGAAATTCTTACCTTTATTATTCACCGTAGGAAAGATTAGTACAACATAAGACTTGCGCAGCATCATGCAAAGTACTCTACAAGCAAAGAACGATACTTCTGCACTCTACTCATGGGACTTCAGGCAACTGAAAATGTACATACATTCACACTACGTATTGAGCCTGAGATTAATTAAGCTAGTGATACCAAGGCTAAGTTTTGCAGTCCCAAATCTCGAAAACATCAATTTTGCGTTCTACTTGGCCTCTTTCATGATCCTCTCATTTTCTCAACAATTTGTTTACTCTTTTCTTCAATGTGACGCCTCTTTTCTTCCAATTTCTCCCCCATCTTCTTTCCTAGATCAAGCATCCTTGCTCTTCTTCCCATTCTCTTTGGCCTTCTATCATCATCATCATCGACGGACTGATTATGTTTATCAGACAAAATCAAAGACCTCGATAGTGATTGAGAATCTGGGATGTCCTCGTCTTTGTGTTTCTCAGTTCCATATGCTTCTTCTTTCCCTAACAACGGGGTTCTCAACTCTTGCAAAGACTTATCTGATGGATTAGTGATACTTGATGGAAGCGGCATGATATCCAAGGATTCACTGATGGGTTGAACACATTCAGCATTATTCAGATTTTGATGATTGCTCTGTGAATGACCATTGGAGGTTCCCCTATTAGCTTCTGTTTTAGGTTTTTCTTCGCAAGGATTGTTGCTAAGTGCGTCAGAAGCAGTAGCAGAATCATTCCCAGATTCTTGATTAAGCCATATGAAAGGAGAGACCTTTCTTGGTACCCAATCATCTTTTTCTGCCAACATCCATGGAATACACACACTTTCACAGTTTGGAAGCACTAGAGTTTCATGGATTGCTCCCTGCACATGTGAAACTAGCCTCAGATGCTTTCAACTGCCAATATTCCTAAGTTCTCAACAAAGAAGATACCAGAGTGAAACTACAATAGTCCCTTACAAAATAAATTAATTAAGATCCCTTGTTTTTCTTACCTTGATCCGACTGATGAGGAACAAAGCAATATGCCCACTTGATATTTTATGATCCCCGACAGCTGAGTCCAGGTTAAAATCTATTTCGGGCATAGATGTGAATGCAAACCATAACTGATCAGAAGGTGGTGGCTTTATATGTATCCGCAGAGTACCTCTAAGGGATGCTACCCTTATTGCCAAAGAGATGGGCACCTTGATTAGACATTGAATTGTTNAAATGCATCCTGCACACCAACACAATCTAGTATTTTAAACATGATTATAGATCAATTATTGATGCCTGCTTTGAAATAATACATGCTTAAATTTTAAAATTCTGCTTGCTTAATGTTATTTTTATAGGATAGGGAATCCTGGATATTGTAAGAGTCATCTCATCCATGAAGTTCGAATCATTGTGGAAGTTCTATACTCGTTAGATTTGTGAATCCTTGTTTTGTGGTGCCATGACTTCAATATGGTAATTCTACCTTAAGCCATGTTTACTAATCCATAATGGACCGGAAAGGAAATGAAAATTAGGAAAGTGATTTTATTTCCATTTCATTCATGCGTTTATTTATCTATTTAGAGCATACTATTTTGGGGAATCCTTTACATAGTCAGTTAAATTTTAGATGGATGACTCAATTTCTGATTCCTTCTCATTCCTCTTTAAATCCATTCTCATTCCCATTCCTTTCTTTTCATTACAGATTAGTAAACATGCCCTAAGTTGAATAATGAGAATAGCTATATCATGCAACCACTATAACGTTGGGAAGCGAGATAAAACGACCAAGCACAATAGTGTGGCTTCCAAAAGAAAGGAGCTACAGCACCAATACCAAACTGAAGACAAATATAAGCAGGATGCCCCAAAATAAATGGAGATACTTCTTACAAACCTGAGAAACCTGTTTGGCAATGGAATTTACAATAGACTTCCATCTGGACCGATAAGTTGACACTGACAGAGCACTTTTACAGCTTTTCAATCTTTCTGCAATGCAACCAATCAGTAGCAATTGTCATAACTTATCACCATTGAAACATTTTTCAAACCACTTAAATGTGACACACACAAACTCTTCTTCTGTAGCAAGAAGCAGAAAGTAAGATAAACGTCAAGAGCAAAAAAACTTTGTTTAAAGGATATAAAATAAGCTTAATTCCCAGTTTTCAACTTAACTAACTTAATCGATGCATCAAAATAATCAAATTTCACGCCTCCCAGTAATACTCTATGCTCAAATTTTTGCAGTGAAACTACATACACATACACTATTTACTAAATGTTTAAAATATCCAGAATTTCAAACTGAACAAAGTTGCATGAAGAGTGCTACATGATGAGAGACCTTTGTAACATCATAAATCCCAGATTAACCTTGGCCTGATCCTAGTTACCTCCTCTAACTTAAGCTACCTAGTTACCTCCTCTAACTTAAGCTAGCGCCGTGTCTTCTTTTACTATAATTCTCCATCCACTTCCCCTCTACTCAACATTACCAGTTGCCACCACATGCTATATGTCACCCTTCCATATAATCACAAGCTTACGTCCACCATTGCTTTACACTAATTTCTTTAATATTCTGCCAATTCCAACCCTGCATCTGTCACATTTCTTCACTAGTCAACTACCTCCCAATTTTCTCTAGTTAATTATTCACCACCTCTTGCATCACAGCCATTTAATTCCTTTCTCTCTTTCCATCTCAACAATATGTTAGGTATCGAGCCGATTGGTTTTTAAGACCAATTAATACTGTGCATACTAAGATTATTCAGAAACCAAAAGCACAATATAACAAAAGTAAAATAAATGCATTCTGTTTACTTGAAATACTGTTATAGTCTGTTTCTAATGCAAATTGATTAGATTATTTTGCAAATCTAAGTTTCTCTTTCACAATGATGCTCGTGACCCTTCCAATGCACATTGGCATCCAAGTTAGCCCAGAGAGTGTCCAGCCTTCCATTCCACACATATTGCACAGGAACCAGGATAACTGCTCAGGGAAGGCCAAAAAATCTGAGGTAATTCTTATAAAAAAAAAATGTGAGGTAATTGACTTCGAAGGCATAAAAGGGAACGAAGTCAAGTCTAATTGCCATCACACCAGCCTTTGATTTAGGACAAACTACTTATTGTACTTAAATCCTCCTATACTACTAATACTTTGCATCAAACTTAATTCTTTCTTGAGTGATTTTGAAATTTGGAATGTTACCAGATCAGACATCTGGCTAACAGCAGAAAACAAAATCTAAACACAATGTTACCTCTTACAGGTCAGTGGTCACCAAGACTGATTTATTCATCATATCACACCTGTACACTCCACAAGGAACTATGTATGTATCTATCCTCCACGTGAAACTTTTGAATTGCATTAACTCATATGGTTTATTAGAAATGGCAATGTAATGTGAATCAATAAATTAGATACCTGAGGCTGCATATTTTTTTTTTCTTTTCTCTATCACAATCAGAACTTTCAAGGTATAAGAATCCATAACTCACAGAGAATTCATTTTTACAGGGAGTATATACTAACCCAGCTTAGGATCACCTTCCTCCTTATGCTCTAGGGCATCAATGGTCCCTTCAGCAAGATTTAACTGCTTTCCAAAATACTCGAAACCTTCAAGAAGATCTGATGATACATCGCCAACAGAATTTGCTTCAGAATTTGAATCCACCAAGCTCTTTTCAGGATCCAGTTCACGAACTTCAAGTCTTGTTTCAATGCCTAATACTGCACCCCCTGAATATTCAATGTCGACTTCAAAGGCCCAGACTTCATTCATTTCTGTGGGAAGAACCCTCATAGCATGGATATAAGGAGGAATATTCCCAGGATCAACATCAGTACATATGACTTCACCAATGTAACTGGGGGTCCGCATATTGGACAATGTTCTCTGTTATTTCCAGTCACATAGAAATGCAAATGTCAACATTACATTACTTGTATCCAAACGTGACACTATACCCGCAAAAACATAATGCATACGCATCAATAAAAATGAGTCTACTAATTACATTTTGAAACCAATCTCAGCTAGAGAACCACACTATTTATAGGTTAAATTGAAGCACAATTAAGGTCATCTGAGCCTTAATCTGATGAATAATTTGTCTGCCGAATCTTATTTGCAAAGGTGCTAATCTGTCTAAAGACTAAGTTACCGAGTGCCAGTATGTAGATCGACAATGCAAACCAAGTTAAAAACAAACCTTTTCTAATAGAACCAACAAAACATATGTACATGGCTATATGCATTATGCACACTCAGAGAAATATTAAAATCTCTGTTGGAAAAACACATACCTGAATCCGTGCTTGCAGGGATCTTTTCATGTCTACATTTCTTTTGCCATCAAAAAAGAGCCGTGAAATTAACAAATTCCAACAGAGGGTTCCCTCATCTATACAAAACCTTTCATCAGAGTCTGCTTCAGAGGCAGCAGAAATTTGACTTTGGCTACCCGAACAAGTTAATGTTATTGATGTGGTTGAAGTATCTTCCATGGAATTCTTAACTGCATCAGCTGGTGCAGTGTTCTTCAAGAACATAGTGCCCGGAACTGAATCTGGGTATGGATGAAATTTCTCACTGGTTTTTCTCTCTACATGAGCTGAAGATGGAGTCCAGGTTAACTTATTTTCTACACCACCCTTAGACGCCTTCTTTGCAAACTTCTTCCATAACATGCGAACCTTCGATGAAGGACCTTCAGTTTTAGGTGCCCTATCTACTGAATAAGCAGCATGGAACCCAGCAGACGGTTTCATGAATGAAGGATATCCTGCATTTAAGGATGTCAGATAACTGCGGAACTCTTTCTGCAGCTTAACAAACCAGTCAAGTTTACTTTTGTCTTCACATGATGCCAAACGAAGAGCTTTACACCAGGATTCCTTTTCCGAGGATGTTTCTAGGTAAATGTAGAGGGTTTTACTTTCCTTGTAAATCACAGACACCTTGTTCTCCAATTTGATGGGAAGTCGTTTGGCCCTGAAAATCACGAAGTAAAAGTAATTCAACCTAAGACAATTCTTGTACTTTTTACAATGACAGACAATATTTCCATCTAATAAAAAACTTTTGACTGTGCTTCGAAATAAGATATTCATATAAAAACAGGTAAGAAGTTTGGACGGTTCAACTACATTATTAACAAGGCTTGGTAAAACCAAGCAGTATGATCACGTGAACTAATTCATAAACCCGCGGGTCCTTGCTACACACAAAATTATATAAAGTTTGCAGTTAAGGTGCATTTTACTTCAAGTAGAGCAAACTGCCTGGATAGTCCAAAAATTCCATTTGCACTCTTCTCAACAAAATGCCGAGACATGTTCCAGAGAATACCGCTACAAATAGGATTGGCAGTTTCAGTACCACACCTACCATATTCTGAAAAGAAAGGGATACTGAGAAATTCAGAAACTGGTTAGTAAAGCTAACCACAATCTAGGGATTCCTTGCTTGGATACACTTTCGTTTTCTGTTTTTTAAAATAAAAAAGAGTGGTGAGATCTTCTCGAGCAAAATATTGAGAAGATCTTAACCTTTCATTTTGTTTTAAAAAACAAAAGTGAAGCCAAGCAAGCCATTAATTATTAAAAAAAAGTGTTCTGAGAAGTAAAATGGCTTTGGGGTGAACTCAGATCCACATTTCACAACTTTGGTGAGGTTAAGGAAAATTCAATGAAGTATCCATGAGAGAGATCAACTACAGAATCTTTTTTAAGGGACGTAATGCAAAGTATAAAAATGTCAACAAAAAAACAGTATGGAAGCATTAATCTGCATATGGTCAGTGACAACAGCAATCAAAAGAGTGTGTCAAGAAACTGCATTACCATTTTCTTGAAGAGAGGTCCGACGCCGAAACGGCTTCAACACTACAGGCTTTGAGCTTAACAATCGCGTTGGAACCATCTGAATCTGTCAGAATAAGAGAATTGTCCTTGATTTTTGCTTGTTTCTTAACGGGAGAAACTTCAAAGAATTCCTTTTTCCGTTTTTGCTCTCTCGGTGCTTTGTCCAGCCAATCTTTCGGAACTTTACTCGATTCTAAGACCCACACTACTCCCTGACACACAAATTAACTTCCCACTTAATAATACATGACCATATTTATAACACAATAATTCTCTAATTTGACATACATATGCTGATATAGAAGATCAAACTGATCAAGAGATGGGCTTCAATTTGTGTCTTTCAATTAAAGTTTTCATGTTTGATATAAAGCACTGGAAATTTAGGGGTCAAATCCTTTCTTGGAAAAAGAAAACCAAAATGGAAAATAGAGTCCAAAGAAGAGAAGTAGTTGAATTGACCTGTTTGTTGTACGAGAAATCAATGGATTGATTTGGATCAAGGTGTACGGGCTGATCTGGTGCGTTGATTTTGCGGCTCAACCGATTAACGACAACCAAAACAAGAAACGCTTCAATTGCCAGAATCACCAGTGCCCCAACGACAATCCCCAAACCAAACCCAAACATGATTTCGGCTTTTATTAATTTACCGGAACGAAAAATATTGGTCAGAATTTCATTCCCGAATTCGAGCTTTTTCAATTGTGAACTGTGTATGATGTTGAAGAAGACTAAATATGAATATAAGATTCGATTCCCTTGGGAATCGGATTCCGCCAAGGAAAAAATGGAATGGGATTCTGGAATGGAAGGACTGTTTTTTTTTTTTTTAGTGCTCAACTAAAGTAGTCTGCAGCTTCCGCTTTAGCTTCAAATTCTAAAGCTTTCTTGTCAACATGTTGTTGAACAGACTCAAAGACGGACGCATGTTAACCGTAGCAAAATTTCTCCAAACCCAAGAAAACGCGTATGTGACTTCGTGGTTTTCTTTTTCTTCCTTTTCTTCATTTATTTCTTTTTTTTTTTTAAATTATTTTATTAATTTTTCTCACAGAGATTTAAAACAATAATTAATAGTCGAGGAATTTTGGACGGCATGAATATTAATAAATAAGGAAAAGCATATTAACTAAACTAAAGGCATACTTACAATATTTCATGAAGAGAGAGAGAGAGAGGGGGGTGGGGGAAACTAAGATATGAAAAGTTTCTTTTAAATAAAGAAAAAGAAAGGAAAATTATTTATGGATTATGACTTTCGTAAATAATTTATCAATTTTATATTCACCTAATTATAAACGCTTTTTAATTAAAAAAAAAAAAACCCTTGAATTCGGAAAAGTATAGTAAATTTAATCGAGAACTTAATTTTTAGAGTAAAATTCCTTAAATCCCATATTATTAGTTTTGTTAAAAAAAAAGTGTTTATGTAAGTTTTTTTTTTACAACTAAGTCCTCATTCTTTAATTTCTCACTTTTAGGTCCTCATTTTTGTGTTTTTATTTCACATTAATTCCTTTTAATATTTTTTAGCCAAAATTTTCATTAATCAATGCTTGTCCAAAATGTGCTCTCTCAGAAGTAAAACTAAAGACAAAAGAAAATTATTATTAAAAAAAAAAAAAGAGAGTTGAGTTATTGTTTCATTCAAGATGGATGAAAGAAATTGGAAAAAAATTTATAGTTCCAATATGGATTTATTTTGGTCTAAGGGGTCATTTGGTAATGAGATAATCCTTAAGTGAGAATAGATATCTCAATACATTCCTATGTTTGGTACATTTTTAAGACCTAATAATATAATCTTCTTGGGAAACACATCTTCTTACTTAGAGGTAAAATAAAAACCATCAAAATAGGTGGATTTCAAATCACCTTCCATCTTGATCCAGGCTCCTAGAGATTTAAAAGATAAGGAGGTATTGCATTTTAGAAGAGAACGAGGAGATGATGGTCCTATGGTGGAGGAGATGATGGTCCTATGGTGTCGACATCAAACCCTCTTTGATCTTTGATTTTTTTTCCACTTTTAAAAGTTGTTAGTTAATTTTGTTTTTGTTTAAGAGTTATTTTGAAATCCTAGGCATGATTTGTGGGATGACTTAATTATATATTATTTTCCAATTTTTACTTGAGATTGTTTACGTTTTTCTACTTTTAGTACTTTGTGGATGTTTTTTTGTTTGATTTGGGTGATAACTAAGTTAGGGCTGATTATTTTCTAATACTAGGATAGATTGATAGATTCATAATTATCTTGTTAATCTTTTCATTAGTAATAATTATGGTCTCTAATTATGAGAACTTTTGAGTACAATTGCAAGAAGAATATAACCTAGGTTAAATGAATTGAATTTGTATATTTGTTCCTTGTATCAATCTATCTTCTTATCTTAATGCTTCTATTAGTCGGAAGGGATTAGGTAAAGAGTTTATTTTATCTCACAACGAACTTAAAAAAGATTGGGATATGACAAGCTTATGGACTATATACAGTTTGTAATTTCAATAGAGAAGTCGGGATATATCATTGTTAATTGACTATAAATTCATTGTCTAATGGTGACAAATAATCCTTTGACTGAGTCTCTTTATCATTGTTATATTTCTTCAATTATTTTCACTTTATTATTCTTTACTTTCCTATTTTATTAAATTTAGTCCATAATTTTAAAAATCCCATAAAAATATAACATACAATTAAGAGCTTATTAATTAGACTCAATTCTTTGTGGGATTGACCTTTATTTACTACTATACTATTATAGTGCATGGAATTAATTTCATATTTAATAACGTGCAACTTAAAGATTCTTTAATGCTTAAGTCAATGATCAATTTGATAGAATTCCAAATCACAATACTTTTCTACTGAACCTTTGCTGCTATTAATCATAGGCAATAGTTAAGTATTGTTCTCCATCTTGATCGCTCTTCATTGGTGCCCATCACCATTGTGATTATTTATGACAGACCTGTATGAGAAATTTCTCTAAATTTTATAATTTTTCCTTGTCTATTCGTTATGACTAAACTGAGAATCGAATAGTATCTATTTAGTTATACTTGCATCTTTTATCAGCTGTGTCCCTCTCTTTTTGTGTTGATCTAGGACATAAAACTAACCTAAATCTATCTTTGTAGACATGTTTATTTCATTAAATTAAATAGTGCATTTTGACTACCTTTTATTTTCTTTAGAATTACAAGAATAAAATTTGACCTTACAGATGCCTCATTTCTTTTCTAGCAACTATTTAGATAGTAGTCAGCAGAGGAATTAATAACACTTGTAATTCTAATAAACCAAAGGTTAAAATTTTAAGTGGGAATATCGATTTTAAAATTCTAAATAAATTACCTATGGGTTTATTACCTTTTTATATCTTTCAACTTCCATTATTCCCTCTTTGTATTTAACATTTTGGTAAGTCTTTACCAATTTCCTTCGAAACCTACTAAACCCTTTTTTTATGCAAACTCTAGATTTTTCGTAATTTACTCAACATTGATCATCTTCCCAGCCTAATATTTTACTTTTTTTTATTAGTTCTCATAGTTTCAAACCATAGAATTCTCTTTATGCTAATCTTTCCTAAAGAACTTTTCACCTTAATTTCGCATCTCATAGTACCTAAACCTATTCACTTTGGTTAGCTAAGAGTTGTCTGCCAAATCCTACTGAGTGCACCTCAATCTACAGGCTCTCTAGCAAAGATCTCCAACATTAGAAAAAATGTCAATCTCCTAAAGTCCGGGAGATCATTTGGTGCAAAAGATATATCGAAAGACTTCGCTTCTCCTTCCCTCTATTACTTCATTATTTTCTTTCTATTCTTTATCTCCATCCAATGTAGCTTAATCCTAACTCTAAGTCAATCTTCAGAGCAAAAAGCTCAAAGTCTATCTTTAATACTATCATTATTCTTAATACAGTTGAGAATTAAGATTTTTGTTTTGAAGACATTTACAATGCCTATTGTCTTAAAACTATTCCTAAGTCAAAAGTAAGCTAGAGACAGACCTACTTACTACCTAACTCTTCATTCTAAGAAATTCATATTCAAAGGCAACAAACTGGCTCGCAAAAACTAGAATCAACTAGTGGTTTGTTCATCATTGGTAGTAATTGGAATTTTCACTAGTTGACCACACAGTAATCCCTTGCATTTTGTAACAACCCCGTGCTAGTTAATAATTTAAACATATTATTAGCACTAGATTGTTTCTAAAATATTATCACTAAAAATGTACATTTTCAAAAACAAATTTCACTACAACATAAAACATTATAAAATAACATTTCTAAGTTATTTATGGACAATAGTATTTCAAACTTCTCAAAATATGATATGTATATGAGGAAATATTCAAAACATGCTAAAGTAGTTTTCACAAAAACGTCAATAAAAGGTCTATCATATATATGTACACTGCATATTAACTTGGTTTGTATTGCTCATTCATATGCTTTATTCTTTCTTTTACATACAATAGATGGAAACTAATGAGCTAGAAGGCTTAGTAAAAGTGTTGCTAGTCCAAAGTTTAGTATGCAATACAATAAGCAGATGTCTGTCATGTAAAGGTATCTATATGTATTCAACACCACAACCATCATCATATATTCAAACATAAGCTCTATAAATTTCATAAAGTTTGGTATTGATCGATACATTTGCACATGCATAATTTTGGCTAGTATCATAGCTCTTAAATGGTGACCCCTCTCTTGTCTTGGCCAAGATTCAAGGGTATATTAAATCACAATTATACTTATAATCATCAAACTCTATCCTTTTTTCCTAGCCAAGACACTATAATAAGGTAATCGAGTAGTGACCCTCTATTCTCAAGTGTATTTTTTACCACATATTGTCAGACAAACTTTACATTAGAGTAGAGAATGTGATCTATTGGATTTTCAAAAATTTTCTCAAAACAATTGACAATATGAGTGTATAGTATTAATTCAAAGCAAATAAAAATAAACAAAAATAATAGTTATAATACCTCTTATAGCCTATCAGTGGATCCTAACTTTACTGTCTTCTAATCCACGATCTTCCAATCCAAGCCTCAAGTACAACTGGATGAACGTGTGGGCATTGCGTACAATTTCTTAAACTCACACTTTAGGCCCTTGCAATTTTCTCAACGCATGAGATTGCAAGAGTTTGTTCTACAGAAAATAGGAAGACTCTCTTTTTTTTCTCTCTAGGTTATAGAGGTTCTATAAAAAATAATACGTAGTATATTTTGTTAGGATTTCCTTTATATATATATATTAAACTATTTAATAAATTAATAAATTAATAAATTATTTATATTAATTAATTTATATATATATAATATTCAGAAGTAAATGCTAGTTTTTATAATAACCTTAAAAAAAGTAATCATTATTTTAATAGGAAACGTAAGTTTCCTTTTTTTAATAAACGTAAAGCTTATATTGATATATTAATTAATTAATCTAATTAATTAATATATATATCTCTAAAAAAAATACTTTAGTCAGAATCCCATTTTCTATTTATTTAATTATCTGATAATTACATATTTTTAAATTCAAAATTTAAATAAATTAGGAAACTTATTCCTCCATAAATTTGAATTAATTAATTCAAAATTAATTAATTCATAACAATTATTAATTACATATAGATAAACTATTTATCTAAACAAAGTGTGCAGTAATAGAAATAATGTAATATCCAATACAGTGTTTACAAAGAGGTGGAATTAGGGATCTATAGACCTGTAATTCAAGCCCCAATAAATTATGACAATTAATTAAACTTTTTAATCAATATGTCTAATTTATTAATTCTAGTATTACTCCACTAATACTTTAGAATTGCACTCTTGAAGTTATAGAATTTATTTACTCTGAAAACAGTAAACAGTCCATTGATTTAATCATTACATATAGTTCAATTCTCCATAAATAAGTCATAATTAAAACTAGGTCATGTTTCGTTTACCTCTCCAATTACATCTTTATTCATGTGCACAATTGATTCTCCAATAAATAATTAATTTATAAATCTATTATAAATTAAGTACTCAAACTATTCAAGTCCTGAATCAATACAAAATAGAATCATCTTCCTAGCTTCTTGATGGAAAGAATGGATTCCATATCTGTAAGTTACATTTCCAACTACTCATCTCATCATGCTCCTAAAATACAAGTATTTCGATATATTTAGAAGATAAACTATTAACAAGTATGTTAAAGAATAAAATGTTATAAATAGGAGTCTATAACTACTCAGAATTAAGACTGATCTACATATGATCATCTAGTGATATTATTTGAACTCTCAACAGTTAATGGAATTTATGTGAGATTCAAATCGCGTCTGGTTCGGTCTTATATAATCGAATTATATAAAGTACCTCAATTGTGATGTCAGCATATCAATAGTCCGGATAAGACAATTATATTCTCAATGTTAATAGACCGTACTAATAATATTTAATTAAAGATCCTAAACTTTAATTAATTATTGCGGACTATATTTAGTTTATTATCCATAAATTTAATCCTCATGTATATAACACTAATATATACTAAAATTTGTGGTCACATAAATAAACTAGGGATTTTCTGATATTTAAAGATATACAAATTATGCACAAATTAAAATAGAAAAATATCATTTTATTAATTCAGCAAATAATCAAAATATACATGCTTTTAGGATACAAACCCTAACAATCTATCACTTGCCCTAAAGTAGGCGAGACATGTCATCCTAGACCCTCCAAGTGACTCTTAAAAGTCTTCGCTAGAAGCATTTTTGTAAAAAGATCAGCAATGTTGTTTTTGGATGCTATCTTCATAACCGCCACATCTTCTCGATGTACTATCTCTCTAATCAGAAGATATTTCCTCTCTATATGCTTTCCTCTCTTGTGACTTCTTAGTTCTTTTGAATTTACCACCGCTCCACTGTTGTCATAGTATAAAGTCAATGGCTTATCCATATTTGGAATAACTTCCAAATCAGTAAAGAACTTTCTAAGCCAAACTGCTTCTTTAGTTGCTTCACAAGCTGCTATATATTCTGCTTCCATAGTAGAATCTGCAGTGCTAGATTGTTTAATACTTCTCCAGACAACAACTCCACCACCAGGAGTGAACACTCACCCATACGTCGACTTTCGAGTATTTTTGTCTGATTGAAAATCAAAATCAGTGTAACCAGTAGGAATCAAGTCCTGACTTGAATAAACTAACATATAATTTCTCGTTCTCCTAAGATATTTGAGAACATGCTTTACCACTATCTAGTGATCTAATCCTTGATTTTATTGAAAATAACTGACTATCTCTACTGTGTAGCATATGTCAGGCATTGTACATAACATGGCGTACATAAGGCTGCCAACTATAGACGCATAATGAAACTGTCTCATATCCTCTTCCTCTTGAGGTGTCTTAGGGCGTTGCTCTTTGGAAATGATAACTTTATGCCAAGAAGGTAACTGTCCTTTCTTAGAGTTTTGCATCAAAAAATGAATAAGCACCTTATCAATATAAAATACTTGAGATAATGCCAAAAGTCTGTTCTTATGATTTTGAATAATCTGGATCCCAAGAATATATCTTGCTTTTCCCAAATCTTTTGTTTGGAATTGTACAGCTAGCCACTTCTTTACATTAGACAATATTTCCACATCATTCCCAATGAGCAAAATATCATCTATATAAAGAACTAGAAAAATTACTTTATTGTCTTTGATGTACTTGTATACATAAGGTTTATCAACATTTTGATCGAAATTATAAGATTTAATCGTCTCATCAAATCTTAGATTCCATGATCTTGAAGCTTGCTAAGTCTATAAATGGACCTAAGTAGCTTACAGACTTTCTACTCTTGGCCTTAAGCTACAAAACCTTCTGGTTGCATCATATAGATACTTTCTTCAAGATAGTCATTCAAAAAGGTTGTCTTGACGTCTATTTGCCATATTTCATAGCCTAAACATGCAGCAATAGATAAGAGGATACATATAGATTTAAGCATTGCTACTGGCAAGAAAGTCGCTTCATAATCAACTCCATCTTTTTGGGTATAACCCTTTGCCACTAACTTAGCCTTAAAAGTTTCAACTTTTCTATCTGCACCTCTTTTTCTTTTATAGATCCATTTACATCCAATGGGACTGACATCTTCAAATGGATCTATAAGTTTCCAGATAGAATTAGAATACATGGATTCCATTTCTTGGTTCATAGCCTCTTGTCATTTTTCCTTATCAGAATCTTCCATTATATACTTGTATATCAATAGGTCATCTTGGCTACTATCGGAAATAGCAACGTGTGCTTCTCCAACTTCCCCATAGTGAGCAGGTGGTCTAATAACCCTCCCACTACGTCGAATTGCTAAGGTATTTTGATTTAGAATAGTGGTCTCATAATTTTATACTTCAACAACTATTGTTGGTTGTGATCTGATCTAATTAGAAAATAATTCTTCTAGTACAACTTTACTTTGAGGCTTGAAATCAGTCATATAGTTATTTTCAAGAAAAATGACATTTTTCAATATAAATATCTTTTTCTCTTGAAAACTATAAAAAAAACCTCCTCTTGTGCCTTTTGGATAACCTAGAAATAAATAATCCTTTATACATGGTTATAACTTCCCAGTCCTTCCATTCAGTACATGTGTTGGGCATCCCAATATGTGAATATGATGTAAACTAGGTTTATGCCCATTCCATAATTATAAAGGTGTCTTTTAGATAGACTTGGAAGGTACTGCATTCAAAATGTAAACATCGATTTGTAATGCATAACCCCAGAATGAGAGTGGTATGATAGAATAGCTCATCATTGATCTAACCATATCAAACAACGTTCAGTTTCTCTTTTTTACAACACCATTCTGTTGCGGTGTTTTAGGTACTGTGAGTTAGGATATGATGTCATTCTCCAGCAAGTGACCCTTGAATTCATTGTCAAGGTATTCACCTCCTCGATCTGATCAAAGAGTTTTTAATGACTTACCTAATTGCTTTTCAGCTTCTGCTTTGAATTCTTTGAACTTTTCAAAAGTTTTAGATTTTTTTTTGCATTAGGTACACGTATTCATATCGTGAATAATCGTCAATAAATATGACAAAATATTCATAACCACATCTTGCTTGTGCATTCAATGGACCACATATACTACTATGCACAAGCTCAAGTAGTTCTTTGGCTCTTTCGCCCTTTGCTAAGAAAGGTCTCTTAGTTATTTTTCCTTCTAGACAAAATTCACAAACTAGTAGAGTGCCAACTTTTAGCTTTCTTAAAGGACCATCTTTTACAAATCTATTTGTTCTATCTAGATTGATATGCCCTAACCTAAGATGCCAAAGATATATATTGTCGTCATGAGAAACTTTTTGCTTTTTAGGTTTACGATGTTCTACTTTATACATTTCAATATTAAGAAATGAATGTTCGTCCGGCCTTAACATGTAAAGTCAATTCTCCATTTTTGTAGAACAAATATTTAAACCATTTCTAGAAATAATAATCTCATTATTAAGAAAAGAAATACCAAACATTTGTTCGAATAGTCTTGAAATAAAATCAAATTCTTACGAAAACTAGGAATGAAATAAACACTGTTCAATAACAAATATTTATTCCTAAAATGAAGATGGATGACTCCCACTGTTTTTGCCAATACTTTGGCTCTGTTACCCACTCTCATTGTGAATTCCCTATCGGCAAGTTCTCTTGAAGAATTAAGCATCTAAAAAAAATAAACATGATTAGTGGCTCTTGAATCAACTATCCACGGAGATATATCAAATAAATCTTCTTCCACTAAATAGGCTTCTAAAACAAGTAAATCATATTTAGCTTTCTTCTTCTCTTTCAATTCAGAGAGATACTTGTTACAGTTTTTTTTCCAATACCCATCAACTCTATAATGAAAATATTTTTCCTTAGACTTTTTGTCCTTAGAGTTATTCTTCTTAATGCTTGTGTTACCCTTCTTACTCTTTTTAGGCTTAGATCTAGAGGCACCCTTGCTCTTCCTCTTCTTATTTTTATTAGAGGTAGAGGAATTTTTTCCTATAATATTTGCTTCAGCAACAGTTGTTGAACCATCTTTACCTTTA
This sequence comes from Parasponia andersonii, assembly GCA_002914805.1. Lineage (NCBI taxonomy): Eukaryota > Viridiplantae > Streptophyta > Magnoliopsida > Rosales > Cannabaceae > Trema > Trema andersonii. Next base: position 98,601 of record JXTB01000419.1, read on the forward strand.
TCTTTCGATATTAATTCGAAAGTTTGCAGTTCATTGAGCATCTGAGTCATTATATAATTCAATTTGTTCATAACATAGTTGCACTTGAACTGAAGAAAATCAGGTGAGAGTGATTCTAAAATCATACTCACTTGGGTGCGGTCATCGATCGTAGCCCCGTGAACTTCAGCCTCTCCAAAGTAATTGATCATATTCAAAACATGATCTCTCACTGGAGTTCCTTTCTTCATCTTTGCATTCATAGTCTTTTTAATGGCGTCATGATGAGATTGATCAGATTGTTACTCAAACATGGCTTGGAGAGACTCCATTATCTTATAAGCAATCTTCATCCTTTCGTGCTCAGCTCTAAGTATGTCTGTCATGTCTTCTAACATATAGCAGTGAGATTTATTTTTAGCATAGTCTAGTTTTCATACCGTTCTCGTGCAACACAAGTAACATTAGTGGCGGGTTATGGAGGACATTCCTCCATAAGCACAAACTTGTAGTCTTCACTAACAAGCATGTTATTCATATTACTTTTCCACTTGATAAAATTATCTCCAGTTAATTTTTCGTTTGCGAGTAAAGCAATAATAGGATTCGAGGTTGACATGTTTTACTGAAATTAAATAAATAAAACAACATTCAATATATTTGAAAATAAATATCACAAAGAATTCGAAATAGTAAATGTGATGCATGATGCAGATAAGTAAATTTATAAACTTATTTACTAATTCTATAGTAATTCAATTTTCTCTAAGTAAATGTAGTCGTAGGATATGTCACATAATTATTAATTCAATTCAAACATTCTCAATTAATAAATAAAAGATCAAGATATTTCATATTTTCTTTTATTTATTAACTATTGTTTTATGGTTAGGATACTATTAACAATTTAATTATATCCTCATGAGTGTGACCCATTATTTCAGATTTTAGCAACTTAACTCAAAATTACTGCCGTAGGGTAGGTCAATTTCGAAATACATTCTAAAATCCTATCTCTTAGAAATTAAGTCATATATCCCTCTCTCACTCATTATTTGAAAATCTTATATGTTTTTACTAATAAACATCTAATGTTTTATTTAACCTCATTATTATATCTAATATAATTTTCTAGGTTAAACTTTTAGTCCAATCTCATTGGTCTTAATAAATTACTAGATTTCTAAAAATCTAAATTTATTATTATAAGAGTAATTTGACTAATCTAATTAATCTAATTAATAATAATGGCCTAAATTAAATAAGTGTGATATTATCAAAATTTAACTATTAAATTTAAATCACATTATTCAATTTTTTTAATTCCTATTTAATTATTTAATCTAATTAAATTAGTCATATTCTAACTAAACTATTTTAGCATAAATATAACATGTATGCATGACATTCATAAATGACTATGAGTGGGTATAATGAATAGTATGTTATAATGCATAGTCATGTTATACACATCACATATAATATAACAATAAAATAAAATAATAATTATATTGGGTCGGGTCCCTTAGGAAATTATAACCTAATAAAATAAGAAAATTACAAAGAGTCAAAGGCAAATAGGCCTGAAAACTATCCGCTGGTCTCCTTAAGCCTATTTTCTTCTATTCTGATACTTTTACAAATCAAATTTGTAAAAGATGATATTTCTATAAATACTTTTACGAAACTAACCTAGCCCATATAATTATCTATATATTTATTTGGGCTTAGGCCTGGCCTGGCCCATTTGTTTTTTTTTTTTCAATAAACAAAAACGTAAACTATATATATT
>JXTB01000419.1:101259-127987 GCA_002914805.1 Parasponia andersonii
TGTGCAGTAACAGAAATAATATAATATCCAGTACAATGTTTGTAAGAGGTGGAATTGGAGACCTATGGACCTATAATTCAAACTTCAATAAATTATGATAATTAATTAAACTCTTTAATCAATTTGTCTAATTTATTAATTCTAGTATTACTCTACTATAGTTCTGGAATTGCACTCTTGAAGTTAATTAATATACTCAGAAAATAGTGAGTAGTCCATCGATTTAATTATTATATGTAGTTCAATCCTCCATAAATAAGTCATAATTGAAGCTAGGTCATGTTCTGTTTATCTTTCCAATTACATCTTTATCCTTGTGTACCATTGATTCTCCAACGAACAATTAATTTATAAATCTATTATAAATTGAGTACTCAAACTGTTCAAGTCCTGAATCAATACACAAGAGAGTCATCTTTCTAGCTTCCTGATGAAAGGAATGGATTCCATATTTGTAAGTTATATTCCCAGCTACTCATCTTATCATGCTTCCAAGATACAAATATTTCGATCTGTTTAAAAAATAAACCATTAACAAGTATGTTAAAGAATATAATGTTACAAATAGGAGTCTATAACTACTCAGAATCAAGATTAATCTGCATGTGATCATCTAGTAACATTATTTAAATTCTCAATAGTTAACGAAATTTATGTGAGATTCAAATCACGTTTGGTCTAGTCCTATATAATCGAATTATAAAAAGTACCTCCATTATGATGTCAACACATCAATAGTCTATATAAGACTATTAAATTCTCAATATTAACGGATCGTACTAATAATATTTAATTAAAGATCTCAAACTTTAATCAATTATTACGGACTATATTTAGTTTATTATCCATAAATTTAATCCTCATATATATAACACTTATATACTAAATTTGTGGTCACATAAATAAACTAAGGATTTTCTTATATTTAAAGACATACAAATTATGCAGAGATTCAAATAGAAAAATTTTCATTTTATTAATTCAGCAAATATCTAAAATATACATATTTTTAGGGTACAAACCCTAACAATATCATGTTCTAACCCCTCTATATATAACAAGGTCTATATCAATAATACTATTCTTAGTGACGTCATGACGTTTATATCATGCTTATCCTATATCTCAAATTATCATACTGTGGAAAGTTCATTGAGTTCACACAAACTACGAGTCTTAACCAATATTCAACCTTATTGCTAGCATGCTTTAAAAAGAAAAGAAAATAGCCAACATAGCAATTCAAAACTTAACATGCTCTAATAGCTCAAGAAATTTACTAAGAATTATAAAACATGAGCATTAATGCATATTATAACTAGCATATATAATTGATACACATGTTACATTTCAGTATGATATAGCTCATGAAACTCACATAGAGTTTACAAATCATGAGCAATATCAACAATGAAATGGCATGCATCAATATTCACTAATTATAATTGAACCCAATATTTAAGCAAACACAAATAATCTACATAGTATTTAGTCCTTGTATTGTAGGCAAATAATTTACTTACCTGTTTGTAGTTTCTTTACTAAACTATTTCACAAACCTTCGCACCAATTTTCACCCTACAATTGTTGACTCTGGTTAGACAGTATTATTTTCCATTAGTTGGAGCTAATTGTATTCTATATTCAATATATATTTCTATGCTTAGACTTGATTAAGGTTTAATCTTAAAATATACTTATACCCATTTTAATCTTAAAATATACTTATACTCATTCAATACTCTAAGGCATGTGTATTGGCTATTATTTACGAAAAATGTGATAAAATCAAAGATAAGTAAAAGCATAGAAAACACAAAATTTTCTAGATTATCGTTTTCCATAAAACTTTTTAGAATCTTTGTTAAGTCTAAATACATACAAGAGATTATGCACTTTAACCAAAGAGTTTTCCTTCCCATGCATCAAGCTTGTAACTACAGAGGTAAATGGGTCCCTCGATCTTGATTAATCTCCAAGTGAGAATTCAAGGACTTCAATGGCCTCCAAGGTGGCTCCAAGAATTTCTCTCTCTTAGATTTCTGTGCAACCGTCAAATATTAATGTTTTAATCAAAACTAAATCTATACAGAATTCAGCCACCCCTAGTGAGCCTAGGGGCTGGCTGAATTTTACTACTTATTTAGCAATTGGGTCCCACCCATCAATCTAGTATTTTTTCTCTATTTTTGTATGATTGGCCAGAAAACTATTTAAGCTCAATTGGTCTCATATAGCTCAAAATGTTGGTATAGGTTGGAGACCCAAACTAACATATTTAATTCAAGTTCTAATAGACAAGGCTTTGTTACAATTAACTGTTAATACAAGTGGGCTTGTACTATTAGCTATGGACTTATTCAACTAAAGGTTCAAACTACACTTTTGAATTAAATAAATATCACAAGATATTTTATAATTAAAATTATGTCAATTAGATCATTAACATGTGTATTCCCACATAAATATCGATAATTAAGCTCGGTAAAATAACCATTTTGTCCCTCCAATCCTATATTTCAATTCCTTAATATAATACCATATTTAATGGATGACCAAACTTATAGAAAGTCTTCAAATAATAAAATATCTAATTTTATTAATTATTAAACTAAGATTTAAATCATTCAAGCTCCTATAATAGATTTTTAGACTTACAAAAAAAAATCTTTAATTAACAAAATATATTCTTTTTTTAATTACTCAACCAAGATTTAAATCATCGAATCTCTTACAGCTCCTCAAGGCAATATTCACTTCTCTATATAATAGAATTATAGATTCCATATTTATAAGTATATATTCTCAATGCCTATAATAATATATTACCAAAATGTCAAGGTCTATACTGTCAATTTCTTGATCCATATATTTTAACATCTAAATAATACAAGTTATAAACATGAGTTCATCACCTATTTCAGGATTAACAAAGATATGCATTAATCATCTAGTTTGTGAGAATATATTCTTATCAGGCACTTGTTACAAGAACATATTTCATATGGTCTATGTTCAATATTTACACTCCAAGACTTTTTGTATATAGTCACACCAATATGAATTAAGACACACTATAAATACACAAAGTCTTGCAACATGATCCAAAAGAAGTGTCAAACTTCTCTTATTAGTTGTGAACATTCTTATTTAACTTAATTAGAGAAAATATATATTAATTTTAATAAACAACTTTATTAAAATATTTTTCTAATAAATAAATCATAGAACCTTTGTGATATTTACTATTATACCAATAATCAAAATATTATCACAAAAATTGTGTATGAATTATTACTTTATTAAACATCCAAAATATTCAATAAATATTCATAAATAATGAATAATTTTTGGTCATAATCCTAACAATATGTGCATAATCTATTTCAAAAATTCATAACAATTAAAAGAAAATTTAAATATATATAATTTGTGACATCTTTAAAGTAAACTCAATGATATATTTTGAAGTCCAAAAGTGTATGATAAAGAACTCCAAAAATATACTTAAAATCCATCATGTTTCATATTAATAATTTCACTTGTCGATCTTGAAAAACTAATATAAAATTGAAACTAAATATTTTTGAGTGAAACAAAATTTTGAGTGATCATTAGGATGACTAGTTTGAGTTGCCAAAATTTAGTTGATGGGTCTAACCAATAGAGTTCCAAAAAAACTAAATATACATGTTGCTTAGTAAAAATTCTCTAGTTGCCACGCAAATTTAAAAGTACATAAAATATTGAATACTCAATCAGTTTTAAAAACAAATTGGCATCTTGGAAAGATGAAAGAGTCTATTTTAACATATCAAAGCTCCAAAAATATTTTTCATATATAACCATACCAAAATCAGAGATTTTACAAATTGTTTTAGGTGAAACTCACAATGCATGTATCAAAACTTTATTGAACCCAAATCCCTGGATCAAACTCTTAAGAAATTGAAAAAAATCAATGACTTATCAAATTCTTTTTAGGAAATCAATAAAGAAACCTACTCCCATCAAAGTAATCCAAATATACTTATAAACCCACGATTCCAGATCATGTCTTAATATAAAATTCAAGAAAAACTTATCCAATTTCAACAACCAAAGATTACTTGGATTCAATTTAGGGCTGACCTTAGGAGAATTATTCTACAATTTCAAGTTTAAAACCACGACTAAAAGAGTTTCAAAAGATTAATAGCTATTAAACTTGTTTTTAGAGAGTAACTCAATTTCTCTCAAGATTATACATATGCACCAACAAAAATCTTGAATGGAGTTGATTTAGCTACATAGAGAGCTTTAAAATTTTGCGTATAAAAAGAGAGAATAGTTCCAAGTTTTAACATGAAAGAAAGAAGGAAAAAAAATGAAAATTGCTCAAGAAAATCCTAGCCTCTCTTTCTAGAAAAGAGAATAGTTCCAAGTTTTGCATGTGGATAATCAACAGTTAATATGATAATTACTATTTGGCATTATTATTTTGAGTTAGAAATTACAGGTTTCCTATGAAGCGATTTAAAATCCATGAAATTTGTGTAGTGAATTAATTTCCCACAAATGGTTAATTGCACCCTAGGTTTGGTAAAGAAAGAGAAATTGTGTAATTTTAAGGTGTTTATTGAGGTTTAAGGCTTAAAAAGGTGAAACTGAGACTATTTAAAAGTTTGGGATAAAATTACAACTTTACAAGGATGTTTTTGCAAAGATTCTTGAAAATAGGGATTATTTTGAAAATGCATGACTAAAATACAAATTTGAATTTGAAGGTTGGTAGCTCGGTTTTAACGTCCTCTAAATACTGTATTGTTTCTCCATTTGACACCCAAGCCTCCTATTTGAACATTAAAATTCCTTTATGACAAGTTTCAATAATTTGGCTTTTAAATTTCCTCTTTTTATTCTTTTCATTTTTTTTCCTTCTTTCTTTCATGTTAAAACTTGGAAATATTCTCTCTTCTTATACACAAAATTTTAAAGCTCCCTTTGTAGCTAAATCAACTCCATTCAAGATTTTTGTTGGCGCATATGTATAATCTTGAGAGAAATTGAGTTACTATCTAAAAATAAGTTTAATAGCTATTAATCTTTTGAAACTCTTTTACTTGTGGTTTTAAACTTGAAATTGTAGAATAATTCTCCTAAGGTCAGCCCTAAATTGAATCCAAGTAATCTTTGGTTGTTGAAAGTTTTTGGATAAGTTTTTCTTGAATTTTATATTAAGACACGATATGGAATTGCGGGTTTATTAGTATATTTGGATTACTTTGATGGGAGTAGGTTTCTCTATTGATTTTCTAAAAGAATTTGATTAGTCAATGATGTTTTTTCAATTTCTTAGGAGTTTGATCCATGGATTTGGATTCAATAAAGTTTTGATACATGCATCGTGAGTTTCACCTAGAATAGTTTGTAAAGCCTCTGATTTTGGTATGGTTATACATGAAAAATATTTCTGGAACTTTGATATATTAAAGTAGACTCTTTTATCTTTCTAAGATGCCAATCTTTTTTTAAAACTGATCGAGTATTCAATATTTTACGAATTTTTAAATTTGCATGGCAACTAGAGACTTTTTACTAAGCAACATGTATATTTAGTTTTTTTGGAACTCTATTAGTTAGACCCATCAACTAAATTTTGGCAGCTCAAACTAGTCATCCTAATGCCAAATAGTAATTATCATATTAACAGTTGATTATCCATATTCAAAATCTGCTCAAGAAAATCTTAGATTCTATTTCTACTTATATTTTCTCACAATCAAAAAAAAAAAAAAGTCAACACCGCCCTGCTTGGAGGGCAAAGAGGGGATTTTTCCTTCTCCTTCTCTAGCCTCCTCTCCTTACACTCGTTTTTTTCCTCCTCTCTGCTTTTTTTTTTTTTTTTTTTTTTTCAATTTTAATAAGTCTAGATCTAGATCTGGTTTATAGTATCATCTTTTGTGTGGATTTTAGTCCGGTCCAGATCTTAAATATGAGATTTCTTCTCAGATCTAGATCTGTTTAGTGGTAGGTTTTTGTTCTGTTTTCTCTTTCACGCGCATAGATCTCAATTGGTGTTGGCCTCGTATAGCCTACCTCGCCAACAATGCAGCCAAGAACAAGTGTTGAAGGCAGTAGATTGCTAATGGTTCTTATTATCTCCCTCTTAAAAAATTAAGATGACCCACACATTTGTTAGTAGTTGTGTTTGTAATTTATTTTTTGTCTCATTTTTTGATAAGTTTGAAATTATAATTGTTATGCTTACTTTGTAATTTAAAATTTTTGCTTTGATTAATAATATTTTGTTGAGGAGCCCGTTTATATCCGAAAAAAAAATATTAACAGTTGATAATTTTATAATTTGGCTAAGTCACAGTGACATAGATTACTCTAAAACATAACACAAAAACATCATTACTCTAAAACATAACACAAAACATCATTGACCACTCAAATAATGACAACTCATATATTACGCGTGGGGATTAAAATTTTGGCAAAATAATTGTGACACTTACTTAGCATTATTCCTTAATTAATTATGAGAAATAAAGCATTCACATCCTGTCATCAATTCTTGAAATTTCTAGTATTCCATTAGGCCTGCAGGAACAATTTTGCTCATAAAATCATGCACTCCGTTTAGTCCTTTGTATTCTTTTATTTGTCCATGATATAACTATTTTCCAAGTTAAGAAAGAAATGTTACTACAAGAAAAGAAGAATAAATAATTAAAAAAAAAACAAAAAAGAAAAGAGAAAAGGTATATAATGGAACACAAAAAAAAAAAAATAAAAAAAAATAGAAGGATCAACTGTCAAGATTGTAAGTTGCTACAATTTGAGACACTATTTTTTTAGTGGTAAACAACTCATTCCACAAAATTCACTCTAACAGGATTGCACGAAGACATGGCATCAGAAAATATAGTACATAATCTCTACTTGTTCTCAGAACTATAGAGAGACTTTTTATGGCGGTTGGCCAGAGTACCCGAGAAAGAAGAAAGACAACGATGACAGTTAGAAACTAACAAAATACACGAAATTAACTACTTCACACGAAAGAGTGGCAAGTGAAAAAGTTGAAGTCATGGTGTTTAACATTCAGCTGCTTTAACCATGAATCTGCAGCACTATAGAGATTGACTATCCTTTCATAGTCAGATGTTTCTGGTTTTAACCATAGATCTCCTTCCATCTTGTACGTAGCCATTCCAAAAGGAGGAAGAGATATCCTACCACAGTTGACTTCCTTTGAGTTGTCTCTTATTACTGTTCCCGACGTCTCCGAATAGCTCGCTCCTTCTTCCGCATTCCCGCCATCATTTTCTGTTGTGCAATTTGTTTAATTAGGCATTAAGTATGAGAAGAAGAAATTATGAACAGCAGAACATGTCATCCAACGGACACGGACAAATTACAGTATGCTCATGAATAAAAGAAAAATTCACAAAGTCCATTCACTCAAACACGATTTTGAAAAATAAAAGAAAAATCTTACCATGATTGTTGACCAACAAAACTATATATAAACCTAGGGAAGGAACAAGGCTTTCTCACTGTTGGTAAACAGAGAGATAAAAAGAGTGGTCATATACCTTCGAAACAGGAGGACAACGTGTGATAAGTAAGGAAGCTTGCTGATAAGGCCTTTTCATTTTTCCGACATGGAATCTGATATATAGGGTACCTGTTCAAACAAAGAACGCGCGAAGGATATATAGTATATCTAGGGGAAAAGATTAAAGCAACTTCATACGACCAAATAGGTATATCACACTGAATTCTACTACAAAAGTATATATATATATACACAATATGCTTCTCTAATGTAAGGTCTTGTTCTACTAGGAACAAATTATGTAAAAGGACAACCACTCATGCTTACCAAGCAACTGCCATCCAACTCGCTGGTGAAAGATCCACGCTCTTCAGAGTCATTAATGCAGGATGATGCTGAGATAGTTCAGTCATCTGCAAAAATAGACATCGATAAAATTCACATTTGTGCAGCATTATTGAAGCAGAGATTAACAGGCTGAAACTTCACATATGAGCAATAGGATAAGGTGAGTTACTTTGTCCATTAGCGGAGGCCTCCAGTAAGGAGAAGACGTCTCAATGTATTGTAAGTAAAGGTGCCCAAGTTTATCTCTCATTGGCCATGGATTTTCTAAGTCAAAGCTGGAATATTCAGAAATAAAATCCCAAGCTCGACTAGAATTGTTGCTAAGAGAGCGGGATAAATTGTCACTCCCACTATCATCACTCCATGAGTCACTTTCAAATTCGGCCGAGTCACTGTCCTCACGCTGATTCCTAAGAAAGGACAAGAGCACGGAGTTGATCTCATCATCAATGATGATAACAAACGAAGTACTAATCACTGAATCTGAAACTTATAGTCAACGAATGTACTCAGTACCCGGAAGCAACAACAGATTTATCACAGTAGATCTGGATTGCCGATAGATATGGGACGTAGTATTGGAAAACAGTTTCACCAGTGTCCAAGAGAACTGGAGTGCCAACACCAAATGCACTCCATTCACCATAACAACCCCAAAGATCTTGCAGTATGAAGTATTCAAATTTGTCCTTAGAAGGTGGCTGCCAGAGGCTGTTTAGATCACTAACGCAGCTCTGAGAAGAATTTGAGGAAAGAAAGAAGAACCAAGGTTAAAAATTACTAGATCCAACACATCAAATCCAAATTCCAATGTATTACTCACTGCTATATATAAATAAGATTCAGAAATGTTCTTTTTTGAATGATGACAATAACAATATCAATGAAAGGTGAATAAAATATTTAGATTTAACCGATGGAAAGTTTCAATAATCGAAACGAGTGGAAGGAAAGTAGAAACACAAATTGAGTCGGTAACCATTATGGAAAGCTATCGACATCAATGTAAGATTCGTAGGAAGACCAGAACATAATGACTGATGTCTAATGTTTCTTCTTAAGAGACTAATAGGTAACTGGTGGAGAGTTTTACATAGGACGACAATGAGGGTAGGGAAACCCTTTAAACCATATCGAGCTTACTAAGCAAAAAGGGCAGCGAGACGTTTTTTCTCATTTTATTGCTGAAAGCTTCCTTCTGCCCTTTCAGCAAGTATATATTATTGTCAAAAACTCATTTGTTTCTATGAACTCCCATCTTTGACAATTGAATACCTAGCTCGTAACTTATAACAATTTCACATCCCCATGTTATGATGGTACTTGGCCCATGTTTGGAAAGTAGGAAAAGTGGAGGAAAGAAGGATCTATGATCAGTAGGAGGGAAAAGTGCAAGGAAGGAAAGAGAGGGAGTAAAAGGATTGGTCATTAGTGAGCAGATTTTAATGTGAATGTTTGCTTAAAATAAGGAATTATCGAGCGATTAGTGAGAATTTGTAGTTAAGTAAAGAATTTACTACATATCTGTAAATTACTGTTTAACCAAAATATGGTTAGTATCTTTAATTCCCCTTTTTTGTTTTTATCTTAGTAACAGATAAGAAAGAATAAACACGAAACACTTTCATAGAAAAATCATACTTATCATTATCTCATATATTTATCCTAACCAAACATATATAGCATTAAATTCAAAGTATCCCCGGTTAATCTGACTCTTAATTGAACACTCAATAGCATTCTATGTCGCACCAAATATTTTAGTATGCATGGTCAGAGTTCATACGACACAACTTTTACCAATAACAACAGAAGCTCCTCCTTATATACATGGTGTAAACATTATTATAGCAACTTTAAGTACACAATTTGCTACGCATATCTAAGTAGATAATGACTATATATAGGTAGACAGCTAGTTTGCCTAGAGCAAAGAAACCTTTTAGCAGCCATTTCCTTAAAACGAACACTTCCTAGCTCAGCAAAACAGAAACACTTGAAAAGTTTTTCCTAGAATTCTTGAATCCTTACGTGTCACGTGGCTTTCGATAGGTACGTAGGTGATTTCATCCAATCTCTACATGTATACGTGATTACGTGTACAAAGAGAAGAAAGTCTCAACAAACCAACAAAAGCATTTAATAGTAATAATAATAATAATAGCAATAGGCAATAACGAATTAAAAATAGTAAGAGAATATGCGAAGCATCTTCCAGGGAATAGTAGTACATTACCATAACAAAGAAAAAAAAGGCCAGCGAAACCATTTTCACAAATGGACAAATACAATTATCTAAGGCCCACTCAACTCAACTCAATCACAAAACACGTGTTCTGTAATAAAACAAAAACTTCAGCGTGCACTGTACTCACAGTAATTAAAAAAAAAAAATAAATCCAAACTTTCTGATTTCTTTTTTCAGAAACGCAAATCTACTCTAGTGTGTCAGTGTACTATATGAATACGTATTTATTCATATAAATATCTAAATCCCTTTTAAGGGGGAGTGATTAAAAGAACATGTTGATTGCGGAAATATAATAGTAACCAAAACAATAATCACGGAAAAATATCAGCATCGACAGAGGGCGTCACATTGAACAGAAGAGAGAGAGAGAGAGAAAAAATACAGCTAAAAAAAATAAAAAAGTCGATAAAATTATTTATAAGAAAAAAATGCAAAAAATAATAACAATCATTAAAAAAAAGACTGTGAAAGAAAGATTAAAAAAAAAAAAAAAACCTGACGGAGAGTTCTTGAAGCAACCGTGGGAGTAACGCTGTGAAGGAAGCGTTCCAGATTGGAGTGAGCAGTTATGGTTGCGGAAGAAGCAGAGCTAGAAGACATTGTTGAAAATTGATACCAAATACGGTTTACAACAACCACCAAATAATATATGCCTTTTAATGCTATTCAGAATCTCCCAAGATCCTCAATAATCTGTCTCATTTCGAGATAAGAAGTGATAGAACAAACCCTTTGCTTAATTTTGCCTTAGCCTGATTTCACTTCCGAAAAACCAAAAAAAAAAAAAAAAGCTTTATTTTTTTTCCTCTTTTTTGTACACTCAATCAATATTATGCACTTAAACAAAAAGTAGGGGTAATGAAAGAAATCACAAAATGGGCATTCCAAATATTACTGCCAAAAATGGAAAATAAGAAAACAGAAAGAAAAATTAAAAGACGGGAAGAAAGAAAGAGTAAAAAGGGATCGATAGCACTCTGTCACTTACCCTCTTTCTATACTTAGGATATTACAAAATATTATTTATAGAATTTATTTCTATAAATGCTCTAATTAATTAGAGAGTATCAAGGAATAGATCCGCAAGCACTTTCAACCAGAAACGCTCACTTTGCTACTCTTCTACAGGACAACCAAAATTAAACAACAAAACATAAACTTAATTTTATATATATGTAGACGTATAAAAATAAAATCACCGATGATAAAATGAAAGAACGATACTGAAAATGTTTTTTTTTTTTATTTAAGTTTTGGGGGTTTTTCGTAGGTGGGTTTTAAGCTCGGTGGACTAAAGATAGCAAGACAAATAAATAAGGGGAGAAAAAAAAATAAAAATAAAAAAAGGTTGGTGTGCTTTGAAATAGGAGGCAGTAGCGGTGTCGGAGTTGGGAGTGCTCGCTTCGCCGCGTGTTGTGGCAGTCCTCTGTCATTTCTTTCATCATGGTGCTTTTTATTTTATTTTATTTTATTTTTCTCTGGGTTTCTTTGAATTCTCTTTTTCTTTTTTTTCTTTTTTTGAATTATTTTCTGTTTTTTTGTGGCACATACAGCGCTTTGGTTTTAAGTACGGAGCTACACGTGTCCTATGATTAATTATCTAAGGTCTGATTTATTCACGTGGCCTTTTATTGGATTTTGTTCCATGTATATCTGTATGTTCTTCTGCCATCATAATTGTACATTTATGTGTATATGGTTCGATTGTTTCTTATCTCCTCCGCTTTCATCCGACTTTCCCCAGTCGAATGATTTTGTCATATTGTTCACTTTTTTTTCGCTTGGAAAAACGTCTGAATTTTTGACTATGATACAAGATAAATGATCTAAAACGATGGGTTTTTTTATTTTTCAGTTTTACTCTTTGACGTGTGAAATCTACATATTAAATAATTTTTAATTTTTAATTTTAATATCAAGCAAAGAGATTAAAAAATAGAAAAAAGAATATATTTAGTAATCTTATGACGAGAATATATTGAGCACTTATACTCTCATGTTTCAATTAAAGAGTAAAAAAGAAAGTGGTCCTAATATTATTTATGTTAAAAGAATGTTAAATAATATCGCAATTGATTCTCAGATCTTTTTCTAAACTATATAGTAATACAAAATTTTCCTTAAGAAATGCAATTTAGTGGCAGTAATATAATTTATTATGAAATGATCTTAAGTTTATAAATAATAAGGGATGTAATTTGTCATCCTTCATTGGTAAAGTGGGTATTTTATAAATCCAAAATTTAATTTTAAAAATGTCTCAAAAGTTTAAATCCTGCAATTTAGTTTCAAATTTGTCTCAAAAGTTTTTAAAATCTGAAAATGATCATAATTACCTTTAGAAAATATTTAGGAAACCTATTCCTACAATTTTGTAACCACCCTTAAATATAGACTAAAATAAAATTTAATATCCAACAATCATGCATCTTACGTCTATCTCACACCATGATTATTAGACATAAGTTATATAAACTGAGTATGGCATTAGTTTTATAAACTGAATCCAAAATACATAGTTAATCCTTACACACCATAAAGTAACCAAATTTCCTACTCGAGTCTATAATTCATAATCTAGTCGGAAATTACCAAAAGTAAAGATAATAACTACCAAACTTCTGATGTCTCTAACTTTGTGTCCTTATCCAAATCACATTGAGTACTGCTTAAAGAGAAAAAAAGGATCTGAACTAACGATGAATAGAGAGTCGATTACAAATTTTTAATCATAAACAATATACTTACTTTCAAACTGCATGATTAGTAAGTTATTTAGACAGTTTATAAAAATTCACTTGTAGATAATTTCCAAACCATCATAGAATCATATTTTCTAAAACAATTACATATCATTCAAGTCAAGTGTACAACCATGAATACAATTAAGTAGCAAATCCAAGGTGACCAATTAGAACACCCATATATCTAAGCTTTCTTAGAAGATAATCGTATTGTAACATCCCTCAATTTTATTACTGTATGTATAGAAAATTATGTAATAGTTCAAAAAACTCGGAGGATGTTATTCAACCACAAATTGGGAAAAATAGTGAAAAATTAAAACTTCTTAAACTTTTCAAAAATGTAAAGAAAACTCCACTCATAGATACATACATATATATATATATATGTATATATTGAGTGTTACGTGTACTTATAAAACATAATCTTAGTGGACCTCCCACATAAATATTCCTACAGACATATTCTCACTTAGAAAACCATCTCATTACAATCAGAAAGTTGGGGCACCTCCTCCAAATTTAAGTATCAGTAATATCTTTTGCAATGTAAGAATATATGTGAGTATGAAACTCAGTAAGTAACGTATGCAAATATAATGTGCATGCAACATAGGACATATATATATAATCATATAATTGGGATCCTCATATATATTGTATTGCTTAATAAAATCGTGAATTGCATATTGAGCTATTCAGAAAACGTATCATAGACAGTCGTCATATGGAGGCCTCGAGCCCCAAAAAAATATCCTCTCTATATATCAAAAATCTACCCCACATCACTACTAAAGTGTTCTAAAAAGAACTATAGTATCCCGAAAGAACAAGAATATATCCAAAAAAATCATATCGTATATTTAGAGGCATTGACCCCACGTACCCTATCCACTAATTCTTCCAAAGAATTACATATACAAATAATTTTTTACGTTACAAGTGAGATGCAACTTACCTCGAGTATTTATTACTTATGAAATATTCTTCGGTCTAGGTTGATGAGCCTTAATAATTTTCAAATAGTATCATTAAGCATGCAATGTTACAAAAGTATTATTTTAACTTTGCTAGAAGATACAATAATTTCTTATATGACATGAACGTATAAAATACTAATGCTTAGTACATAAACTATAGACAAACAGTAAAGAAAAAAAATAGTCATGGCTAGAAGAATTTTTCCTTTTGTTTTTTTTTTTTTTTCTCCAAGACCATGGCTAGAAGCATTAGTAACAAAGTATGTTGGTTAAACAAGGAGACATTTTGTTTTTTCTAGAATAATAAATATTATAATTTTCGTAAATAACAATACCAAAAGTACACAACGTTTAATTAATGGACAAGGTTCTTACTCTTTTTATTTTAAGTACTTTTATATATAAGCATCTCTAGTTAAAAATGAATTATTGTTTCCACTCATTTACTTCAAGTATTTTCTAAAACTTACAATTAACGAGTATATTTCACCTAATTTTCTTAATAGGGGATTATCAAACAATACAGATATAAAGTAATTTAACCAAAAACAATTCATTAACACACAGGTGCTAATTTTAGTTTCTAAGTTATTAGTGTTCAAATAGTAAGAAAGAGATCATAGAAATTAATTAATTATAACACTTTCATTATGCTGGAAATTAATTACAGCCACACCTACTTCAATCCAATAGCAAAACATAAAATAGAAATTTACAAAGGCAATTCTATTACACATAAACAGATGCTTTCCCCAACAAAGAACTAAGTAAAAAAATACATAATCAGCAAATACGAACTAACTAGATTACATATCTAAACAATATACAGAATAAAAACACTGAACAAGTCCATATGCGGACTTATCACTAACCCACTAATTCCTAGGATAATTAGCTCCGACAACAAAGCAATATCAAATATATACATATATATATATATATATAACGAATATAAAACTCCGAATTATTCTTAGATATATAAAAGTTCCAAGTAAAGAAGAGACAAAGATTACACCTCAGAATGCTGAACAAATTTAGCCATAGAACAAATGACATCTACTTTTGTTCAATCACTATTTCCAAGTGATTCCAATAAGGACAATGTCTAGCAGCATGAAAACACCATTAAAGACACTAAGGAAATATGTTCAATAATACTAAAACAACAAATAGCTAAATCATAGGATACTAATTGTCTATAAGCACCATTAAATATGTTCAATAATACTATAACCACAAATAGCTAAATCATTGGATACTAATTGTCTATAAGCACCATTAGAAGTTGGATGGTCCATTCTAAGACAACTAAAGTCTATAAAAAAAAAAAAAGATTATAAAGGATGCATATTACTTGATAGCTTTGCCAAGTTATGTTTATACGAGAAAGTCAAAATTTAAGAAACTTGGAAAAGAATTCCCTAGACCATTGCCATCCATCGAAAAGTCTATAATACTTAAGTTTAATCCGCCCTCTCATATCGATTTATATATGTGTGTGATGCTCATGAGAATGCTAGAATTTATAAGGAATTATGACGTGATAGACACAAGACCTCTATATTCCTATTCATAGAAATTACTGAAAAGTCCAGCAAATAAATATAAAACTAAGCATTTTTTGGAAGGCCATGTTTTCATTTTTATTTTGCTTTCTATTTTATTTTATTTGTCTATTTTTAGTAAGTTTATTTTATTTTGTTTTTTTGTTGGGTATATATATGCCTCGGGTTCTTACACAAGTTTGGGAATGATATATGGACTTCAACAACTCAACGAGAAACCTCCATTTTCGTGTGACAATTTGAGAGAGTTTTTCTTTTACCTTCTATTTTAGTTTTAACAATAAAGATAATGTTAACTTTAAGTTTGAGGTCTAAGGAGTTTGAATTTTATAAATAAAAATTAGAAATTGAAAAAATATATTATTTCTCTTTATAATTTAGTTTGATGATCAAATACCGATGATAAGAACTTGATTTGACTGAGTACAGTTCTTGGGAAAATGATGAACATTGTTTTTGTTTGTATCCTTGATTCATGTATTAGTTTGGTTTTGTTTATGATTCTTTGAACATTTTGAACACAAAAATAGTTGCATTTAAATTTTTTTGCTTACTTAGAGAAAATTTATGTGAATTAAATAATCCTTGAGATCTTATTATTAGACTCCAAAACCTATTTAATTATCATTCGAGGAAAAATCCTAGGCTATATTGTAGTAGAGATATGATTTAAGCCATCTTTGGATTATTTGAGCCTTTCAAAGCCTGCCATATCTATAAATTATTCACTTGGAGTATTCAAAAATGGCCCAACTATCTATAAATTCAATTCATGAAAATCGGTTGGGCCAATGTAATACATGATGATTGCTGATTGGGAAAATTAGGTAGAGGTCCAATTTTTTAAATTAGCTTAAGTAGATGTCATTTTTTAAAATCTTATAGGTAGATGTCCAATTCATTTAACTGTTAAGCTGAGGTGTACGTACTTTAAGTTGAGGTTTACTTCCTTTTACATTTTTGCCCTTTTTTATTAGGTACATTTTTTTGATTTTAGGATTTTTTTTTCTTTTTCATTTTTGTTCTCTCTTTCTTCCATGTTCTGTTTCTCTCTCCTTTTCATTGGAGTTTCATCTCTATGCACACTCTCTCTATTGATAATTCTCTATCCCCCCTCTCTCTCTCTCTTGATTGTACACATACCTTTGATTGTAACCTTGTGTTATGCGATCTAAAACCTATATGTTGGTCAATGCCAAAAAGAGAAAGCTACCGACTAAGTTGGATGCATCAGGTCACATGAGAATTTTTCTGATCGAAGTGCGACCTCCTCCGAATGAGTTAAGTGCGACTAGTATGAAACGAAAACTAGATCAAACTTTATCAAGCGGGTAATCTACAAAGAAAGGGAAACAAGATTTCTGAGTAGAGATCGACCAATCGTTCCATTTAAGTTATTACCCAATTATATTATTACTCAAATTGTATTTTCTGATTACACACTTATCCGTTTTCATAATTGGGAAACATTGAGCTACCCCCACCTATATAAGGGGAGTTCAATGATGTTGTGAGGGACTTTTTTTTGGCTTTTACTTCTTTTTTCCGGACGACACTCTGTATTTTAGCTCTTGGAATTCCAACCTTGAGACTGAACAAAACTCTTGAAATTCTCTAGAAAATAGAAAAAAACAGTAGACGGAGGCTCATCTTTTTTGGGACTGAACCACTATAAAATTCTTGTCTCTTTACTTGCTTTGATTTATCAACCATTTTCACACACAAGCCATATCTTGCAATTTCCTAAATTTATTGTTGACAAAACCTCCATCAATAATTGGCGCTGGAAGGAGGGCTATTCCAGCAAAAAAAAAAATTTCAATTCCGCTTCTTTAACAATGGCAAACACCAAAAAAACTACTAGAAACACCGGAACTAGCCAAAACTAACTCTAAAGCACTGCTGCTGCATTGGTAGATCCTGCTCAGGATCAACCTGCCGTAATCGCACCAGAAAATATTGTCCAGAGACAGGATCGCATGGAGGAGGCACTGGTGAACCTTCAACAAATCACTAATCAGATTAATGACTCTATATTACGAGTTGCTGAGAGACAGATGGTGACTCCACCACATCACGAACGTTCCAGAGAACGTCCTACTCAACTACCTGTGAAAGGAATTCAGATCCTAGATACAAGGAATCACGACCAGTATAAAGCCCAGCAGAAGCATTATGGAGGTCACACCTCTAAGGGAAAAGACAAGGTCGCAAACTTGCCTCTGGAATCTGGTACTGAAAGTTTGAGCACTGATCGTGATCGTGGACAACCTTCTCGGAGAGCAACCGTCAATCGTGATTGTCTAAACAACGAGCAAAAACGTCAATCGAGGAGCGTCTTTGAAAGGTTTAGTAGGGAGTCTCGACAGAATCCTGCAGACCTGAGACAACATCTAGAACAGCAACGTAGTCAGGAGCGATCCATATCACATCATAACGACCGAAGTCGACCTCGTCGCACTTTTTCATTAGAGTCCCTACAAAGGTCACAGCAAACCCTGCCTGACCAACTAGCCTTATATTGTGATAACGACCAAAGGCCACCCCTACCACCAGTAAGAGATAACGTTCTCCCTCTGAACGTCGATGTTCATAATTTGAGGATCGCATTAGATGCAATTGCTAGCCGGGACGATGAGCTCGCTGATGGGTATCGTCAATCACTATTCAGCGAGGAAGTTCGAGCTGCTGCCTTACCTGCTAGATTCAAACTTTCCACCATAAACACTTTTGATAGGAAAACTGATCTACAAGATCATATGGATCATTTCAGCGACTTGATGGAACTTCATCGTATTGATGATCTTGCACATTGCAGATGTTTTGCTGTAACTCTAATAGGAGCAGCAAAGAAGTGGTTCCGAGGACTCTGGTTCAATCTCGTCCTGGCAACAACTTCAGACTGCATTCCTGAGACAATTCCAGGCTGTGAAGAATTTTACTGTTCCAATTGTTAGTTTATCTGCTATTCGGCAAGGTCCGGAGGAAACTCTACGATCTTACCTTAACCACTTTACCTCAGAATTGGCAAAGGTCAACAACCCACCTGAAGAGGGAGTTTTAACTCTAATGATAGCTGGGGTGCGACCAGAGACTAAACTCTAGGAAGAGTTACTTGAGCGAAAATGCAGAACCCTTGAAGACTTCTGTCGAAGAGTTGGTCGGCATTTGAGGGTGGAATCTTCATGTGAGAACATTCATAAGACAAAGAAGGAAGGAGGAAAAGATGCTGCTAAAGATGTGACCACGACCAATAACAATAATAACAAGAAATCAAACAAAAGAAGTAATAAACAATCGACTAAGAAGTAGCCTAAACAGAAAAAGCAAGAGATTCCAAAATCTCCCATGAGATTCAACAACTACATTGAATTGAACGCACCCATAGATCATATCTATGCGGTGACAAACTAGTAGGAGCGATATTGTCAACTGGAACCGATAAAAAGGGGATAGAGTAAGGCATGATCCCAACAAGTTTTGTCGGTATCACAATGACATTAGACACGATACCAATAACTACTTTGCCTTAAAAGATGAAATCGAAAGATTAATTAAAAAAGGGTGGCTACGACAGTACACTAAACAGAACAATGAAAGGCGAGAAGAAAACCGACAGTGACCTCCAAAAATTCAATGCGAGGTGTGAACTATTTTTGGAGGATCGCACGTTGGTAGAGATTCGAAGAGGGTGCAAGATAGGTACGCATGAGAATCACGACAATAACCGTTGACCAATGTCATGCATCTTGAGCAGCGACCACGAAAGCTTCAACGGGTACTGGATATGGATATTACCTTCACAGAGCAAGATGCAAGGGAGGTCCATTACCCACATAATGATGCGTTGGTCATAAAGATCAACTGTGGAAGCACGCAGTTATGGCGAGTATTGGTCGATAATGGAAGTGTCATCGACATCCTGTACTATGATACCTTTAAGAAGATGAGATTAAGTGAAAGCGACCTAAAGCCTGTTATCACTCAAATTTACAGATTTACTGGTAATAGCATAATGCCTAGGGCCATGATTGAGTTAATGGTCAACGTTGGAACTTATCTTAGGGTTTCAACAATAGTTACCCAATTCTTAGTTGTGGATTGTCTCTCTACATTTAATGTTGTACTAGGAAGATCAATACTAAGAGAACTTCGAGCAGTTACTTCAATCTACCACCTCGCTATGAAGTTCCTAACTCAACATGGAGTAGGCAAAGTGCGAGGCAACCAATATGACACGCAGATTTGTTACAATAATTCTTTAAAGCTCGTAGCAAAAGATGTGGCACCTCGCACAATGATGGTCTAGCTACAAGGTGAAATGTTAAATGAAGCATCAAGTGAAGCATCAAGCGAAGCATCAGGCAAAACGTCAATCGAAGACCTTGACCCTCGAGAATTCGATGAAGAGGTCAAGACTGGATCTATAGAAGACTTAGAAGATTTGCCAATTGATAGGTCTTCAAAGGTTCTAAAAATCAGAGCGAATCTTCAAGAACCCGTGCGAGCTTCATTGGTTGCTTTTCTCAAGTCAAACTTGGATATCTTCGTATGGTAACATTCAGATATGGTGGGGATTAATCCAAATATCATGTGTCATCGCCTTAATATAGATACAATGAAGAAGCTTGTACGGCAAAAAAGAAGAGCCATGAATCCAGAACGCTATGTCACATTGAAAGAAGAGGTAGAGAAGTTGCTCGAAATTGGATTCATCAGAGAATCTTTCTACCTGAACTGGCTTGCAAACCTAGTTTATTAAAGAAATCCAACGGGAAGTGGAGAACTTGCATCGATTTCACTGACCTCAACAAAGCATGCCCGAAGGACAGTTTTTCCCTTTCAAGAATCGACCAGCTTGAAGATGCGACGTCGGGGCATGAACTCTTAAGCTTTAAGGACACGTATTCTGGATACAATCAAATCCCCATGTACGAGCTGGATGAGAAGCATACCTCGTTCATCACTGATCGAGGATTGTACTGTTATAAGAAGATACCCTTTGGACTCATCAATGCAGAAGCAACTTATCAGCATCTTGTCGATATGATGTTTGCAAAACAAATTGGTAAGACAATGGAAGTATATGTTGATGACATGTTAGTAAAGTCGAAGGAAGCTGAAGTGTGCATTTGGAGTAGGATCTGGAAAATTCCTGGGGTTCATGGTCAATCAGCGAGGAATCGAGGCTAACCCTCAGAAGATACAAGCACTAATTGATATGCAATCCCCTCGCAAACCCAAAGATGTACAGAGCCTGGTGGGAAGAGTGGCTGCATTGAGTCGATTTGTATCCAAGTTAACCGATAAATGCCAACCATTCTTTGAAGTATTGAAGGGTTTGAAGAGGTTCAAGTAGACTGAAGAATACGAGCAGGCGTTTCAAGAATTGAAAGCATACTTGGGTTCTCCTCTACTCTTGTCGAAGCCAAACCCGGGGGAAGAGTTATACTTATATCTTGCTGTTTCCAAATATGTGACAAGCGCTGCGTTAATTCGAGAAGAAGAAAAAATACACCGACCGGTATATTACATAAGTAAAAGGTTGCTTGATGCCGAAACAAGATATCCAAAGATAGAGAAGTTGGCATTAGCACTCATCGTCGTATTCAGGAAGCTTCGACCTTATTTTCATGCGCACACTCCATCAAAATTTTCACGAATTTTCCATTAAAGTAGGTTCTGCAAAAACCTGAGGCTTCAGGATGACTACTTAAGTGGGTCGTTGAGTTGAGTTAATTTGATATCAATTTTCAACCTTGCACTACGATTAAAGGTCAAGCTTTCGCAAATTTCATTGCAGAGTTCACGTATGATGTCAATCTTCCCACAGAAGTGATTGAAAAACCTGCTATAGATTTATCAAGATTGTGGAAACTTAAGTACTTAAGTGGGCTTTGTGCTAATCAATCCTGAAGGCATAATATTCATTGTGCACTTCGCTTCAAATTTCCAGTGTCGAATAATGAGGCAGAATATGAAGCACTGATAGCTAGGCTAAAGCTTGCAAAAGAAATGAAGGCCGAAATGATTGAGATATACAGTGCTTTCTAGCTGGTCGTTTGTCAAGTGAGCGGCGATTATCAAGCAAGAGAGAAAGAATGATGGCTTACTTACAAGAGGTACAACGACTGTTCTCGACATTTACTGCTTATAATATTCAACTTCTTCCTCGAATTAAGAATACTTGGGTAGATGCTCTAGTTAAGCTCGCCTCAATAAAAGATGTCGAATTATTAAAGGTGGTTCCTGTCGAATTTCTTGCAAAACTAAGTATCGAGGTAGAGCCCTAAGTAACCATGCCAGTTGACAAAAAACCATCGTAGATAGATCCTATAATGAAGTATCTATAAAATGGCGATCTCCCCGAAAGTAAAGACAATGCAAAGCGATTTCGAATAAAGGCAGCTCACTATATCATCTATGATAGGAAGCTTTATCAAAGAATTTTTAGCTCGCCGTTATTATTATGTGTTGATAAAGAAAAAACACACTACATTATGAGAAAAATTCATGAAGGAATATGCGAAAAAAAGGGGCAGGCACTTACGAACAAGGTTCTCAGACAAGGATATTTTTGGCCAACTATGTAGAAGGATACAATGGAATTTGCTAGGAGGTGTGACAAATGTCAATGATTTGCAACTGTTCCCAAAATGCCACATGTTCCTCTAACTCTAATGGCTAGTCCATGGCCATTTGCAGTATGGAGAATTGATATTATCGGAATGCTTTCATTGGCATGAGGTGGATTGAAGTATGCAGTGGTCGCAGTCGATTATTTCACCAAGTGGACAGAAGCAGAAGCATTGAGTACCATTTTCACAAAAAAGATAATAGATTTTGTTTACAAATCTATAATTTACCGTTATAGTATACCACATACTATAATTTCTGATAATGGGAAATAATTTGACTGCGATGAATTTCGTAACTTCTGCGACAACTTAGGAATCAAGAAGAGCTTCTCCGCTGTTGTTCATCCGCAAGTTAATGGACAAGTCGAGGCCATAAACAAGATACTTAAATAGAACCTAAAAACAAAGCTGGAAGAGTACAAAAGAGCTTAGCCAGATATACTTCCTGAAGTATTATGGGCTTATCGCACCTCTCAATGAACCATTATGGGAGAGAATCCATTCTCTTTAGCTTATGGATATAAAGCAATAGTACTCGTAGAAATTGGTGCGAGCTCTCTACGACGATCTACCCATGAGCAAGATCAGAATAATGCACTAATGAGGATTGAGCTCAATCTTTTAGAAGAAAGGCACGAGCAATCTCAGCTTCGGATCGCATCATATCAATAGTGCACTACTCGATATTATAACTCTAAAATCAAAAGTAAGGGATTTGAAGTTGGTAATCTTGTTCTTCGATAAGTTCTACCTAATAATAAAGAGCACGGTGCTAGTGTATTTGGACCAACATGGGAAGGACCATATGTTATTGATGTCATTCGACCTGGGACGTATAAGTTAGCTTGCACTAGTGGATAAAAGATCGAGCATGCTTAGAATGCAGAACAACTTCGTCGCTATTATCAGTAAATCTTTATGTATATTTTCGTGTATTTTCAATGACCTAGGGGGCATCTTGTATTCGTCATTTGTCATCATTCATCAATAAAGATGTCTTTTCTTCGATTATTCAATTTTATTTGGCTCATCTTTTATAGATTTATGGCAGTCTTCAAACACCATAAAACTCGGGGGGCAGTGGGATCAGAATGTTATCTCCTACTCACTTCCTAAGTGGCTATGCAAATGTTCATTTAGAGGGGTTAGAATTTTAGATCGCCGAATTTCTAAAATTTCTTAAAATCTTAGAATTTTCTCCTCGCTTCATGCCATAACATGTCGTATTATGCAATGTTTCTCCTCGAACAACAAAGTAACTAAGCAAAACATTCATCGTTCGATGTGATATATTGTTATATTACATTTTGCTGTGGAGCCTTTGAAAAATAGTATTGAGTTTGCATCACTCATACTTGCTGTTTTCTTAAGCGACCTAACCTATCCTAATACTTAAAACCCGTTTTAAGTTAGTTGGATTCGAATCGTAATAGCGTACCGATCAGTCATCTAGTGATTGACTACTTGGTTAAATTATGCATCTTTATATTACAATGCAGTGTTTTAATTGTTTTGCAGGAATAAACATGACAAGAAAAATTCCATTGATAAAAGCTCGCACCTGTATGCAAGCAAAGTATTACAAAGCAAAAAGGACCAGCCTGCATTGTTCTGAAACACTATAATTAAAAAAAAAAAATTATGCAGATGTGCTCGCTCCACCGTCTTCAGTTTTTGTTGCGACTTCGGTTTCCTTCCAGCTCTGGATAAACTTGACCACATCTTCACCAAAGATGGAAAAGTCGAAATCCGGATGCTCGTAGAAGATATTGTATATTATGGTCAAGAGGTAATATCACTAGCCTTTTCTTCGAGCTCCTTGCTTTCAGTGACCCTGAACTCTTCTACAGCCTTGTGAGCCAACTCTGCTGTCGCCTCCTTCAGAATATCCGGATGCTCGGAGATAGTCTTCTCAAGTTCTTTAATTTTTTCCTTGAGCTTCTCCTTTTCAAGCTTTTCCTTAGCCAGACCCTCGCACAGCTGCTGATTCTCCAACTCGAAGGATTTTCTCTCTTCTTCGCGAGTCTTCTCCGAGTCCTCGAATACTTGGGTTATTTCTTCGACTTTTTCGGCCTTCTCCATGCATTCAAGGACCGGGTCATACATCAAAACAACAACTGTAGTAGTCTGAAAGTATAACATACATCAATACAAGAAAAGTGCGTCGAAGAGTGAAGATAGAAGATGCTTACATTTGCCAACATCCTCATTACAGAACTGAAAGTGACCTTGGCTGGTTGTCACTTCATCATCTCCCAACCATCCTCAGTAGTGAAACAGTCGATAAAGGCCGTGCTCAAACCATCTTTTTCTGGTAGTTGGCGAAGGAGTGCGAAAAGCTCCTCGTCCTTGTTGACCTGGCTTGGTCCCCCGGAAGAGGTGGCTATCTCCTTGGATGGCTCATGCTGGCTCGTAGTTTTTGAAGGCTGAGGAGGAGATGAGCTTGTTGGGATATCCTTGAAGGCGACTTTTCACTTTTTTGAAGTGTCGACCTTCTCTTTCCCTTTGGTCGAGGAAGGAGGTGTGCTGTTTGGTGTCTTGGACTTTTCCATTAACCTCAGAGTTGAAGGTGGTGCTCGCAATCCGCTGCCAATTGTCATTTCTGTACAAATATAATTGGTTAGCATGCGAGGTATATAATGCGACAAAGAAGAAGAATAAAAAAAAAATTATTACCTTCTTGCTGCTGAGAAATTGGTGGCGATGTAGCTTCTGAAGATGATGGTTCTGGGACAGTAGGAGTGGCAGGTGTTTTTTCGTTTCCTAGGTTTAGAAGACGAGGCACTCGTTTCCTTCTGTTTCCTCAGCTTCTTCTTCGAGCTTGAGGGTTTAGTCGGACGGTTGGCAGAATTTGGAAGAGCGGCTCCCTTTGGAAACAGTCCGCAAGCAACTAGATTCTTGGTCGTCCCAAGCCTCTTCCAATCAAATTCTTCGATCGAAAGGTTGTTTATTTTATACACTCTTGCGAGCTGCTCTTTAGAGAGTCCTGGATGTTCCCTATTATATGCGATGACATACGAATGCGATCAGATTGGTATATTTATATAGAGAAAGCTATAAGATGAAAAATTACCTACCAAGATTTTGAAAGAAGCCGTTATCCGCTTAGTCAAAGTAGAAAAATGGATTTTTTTCATTTTCCCATATTGTTACGGACTCCGTGGATAGTTTTTATTGCTTGGTTCGACCACTTGCTTGCATAGAAGAAGCCAAAATCTGATGAGTTCGATTTCACTTAGTAGAACCAAGCGAACTCTTCAGGAGTGGGGGATTCTAAACCTAATTTATGGTATAATATATACAGACCTACCACATATCTATATATGTTTGGTGTTAGTTGAAAAGCGACAACTCCATAATAGTCGACAATCGATTTTATATATGGATGAAGTGGGAGGTTGACACCATATCTGAGAACTGCTTCTGAGAATGAGACGATTCCGCGAGGATATGTGTGTGGTCGATTGAACTCTGTGAGTAGACAAAGAGGGACGTCGATTTTGTAGTTGCATATGATCTTTCTGAGCTTGTTTGTTATACAGCTCGTCTTTATATTAGTACATGACCAATCTCCCTCTATATAGTGATAACCTGTTGCAAATGCAAGGGCGTCCTTGATATGCCGAGGTAGTCTTGAGGGAGGTTGCCTATAGGAGGACTACTTTGCTTTACCCCAGTTATTTCTACTTCAGGTTTTAGCTCAAGATAGTCTTCGAAGTTTATAGAGCTAATGCTTGTATTGGATGATTCTCCTAAGAATGCATTCCCTTCCCTAAATTCCTCACTACTAGACATCTGAAAGAAGAAATATGGGATGGGTTTAGTCCTATGCGAGCATCAGGTATCTTTACTATATGCGAGCATCAGGTATCTTTACTATATGCGAGCAATTTGGTACCACAAATCCTAGGATTGTACCGACAATAAGTTGTTCATCGAATTTTTTCTAACCAATCTATGGATTCATCAAAAATTGTTCGAGCGACTCTTCGGTAATTCGTCACTTGAATGATTTTGGTTTTCAAACATCAGGATTTCAAATCCTAAATTTCTTCTATGGGTTCGTCTATTAATCATCTAAAAATAATTTATTCGGTAAGTTAGCGGAGATATTCTGAGATATTATCATTTTTCAATCCATCTGAATATGGGGATGGGTTTATGTTAGGGGCATTTAGGCTCTACGATTCGTCTTTCTATTTCTAGAAATAAGCCCTGTAAATAAGGGTTTTCTGAAAATCAAAGAACAATAAGAGAGAGAGAGAGAATGTATGCTAACCCTTTTTCGGAGACTGAAGAACCAACATGTCGTCTGAAGGATTGTGGTAATGACTTCGTCGGAGAAGATGATGAATTTATGCGAACTGATAAATGAAAAGGGACGCCAGGAGGATTTGTCTTATGGACGCTTCGGATTTCAGAAAAAATGAAAGAGGAACAGAAGGCAATAGGGTTCAAGTTTTGAAGAGGAGGCAAATGGATTTTTGATATATATATATATATATATATATATATATCTCAAGCATCATCAAATCACAGTCGTAGATCTAATGGCCAAAGTTCACGCAGGAGTTAATTTTCGAAATTAAATGAGTATTTTTTCAAAATAAAAAAAGTCTCGATTTAAGACAACAACTGGCGTCATCGCTATCA
>JXTB01000419.1:127996-303771 GCA_002914805.1 Parasponia andersonii
GCTCAAAGACGGAGAAGTCTCCTCGAGTTTTGCTATTCTCCTGAGAAAAGGTGACATGTGGTTGCATCTGTCAGGAAAAGGTACGCGTGGTTCTGAAAAGATAGGATTTGAGAACTGGCGACTCTTCAAAGTTCTCAAGATTGTCATGATGTCATCTTTTTTAAGCTCGCACTTATCAGAGAAGGAAGCTTCATTTTGTCCTAAAGAACTAATGGAGCTGTGGGGGCAATTGTTGTACAGTCTAAAACCTATATATTGGTCAATGCCGAAAAGGGAAAGTTAGCGACCAAGTTGGACGCGTCAGGTCACATGAGAATTTTCTGATCGAAGTGCGACCTCCTCCGAATGAGTTAAGTGCGATCAATATGAAAAGAAAACTAGATCAAGCTTCATCAAGCGGATAATCTACAAAGAAAGGGAAACAAGGTTTCTAAGTGGAGATCGACCAATCGTTCTATTTAAGTTATTATCCAATTATATTGTTACTCAAATTGTATATCTGATTACACACTTACCCGTTTTCACAATTAGGAAACATTGAGCTACCCCCACCTATATAAGGGGAGTTCAATGCTACTGTGAGGGACTTTTTTTGACTTTGACTTTTGATTTTTACTTCTTTTTTCCGGATGACACTCTATACTTTAGCTCTTGGAATTCCAACCTTGAGACTGAACAAAACTCTTGAAATTCTCCAGAAAATAGTAAAAAATAGTGGAAATAGGCTTATCTCTTTTGGGGCTGAACCACTATAAAATTCTTGTTTCTTTACTTGTTTTGATTTATCAACTCTTTTCACACACAACCCACATCTTGCAATTTCCTAAATTTATTGTTGACAAAACCTCTCTCAACACCTTGTACATATACTGCTCGGTTTTTTTTTTTGATTTTGGAGAGAGAATTTTTGTAGAAAGATGATTTTCTATAGAATCAAATTCGGAGATTATGGAATCATAGTTGAGGAAGTGATTGAAGATTTATGAAACTAGCTTGTATGAGATGGAAAGTGAGGAAAAATAGAGAGAAAAGCTACAAGAAGAGTGAGTACAATCAGAGGCAGTTTGGGTATAATTTTTCTAACAAGTATTGGATTAGACATTTACCTATTAAGTTTCGAGTTTCGATATATAATAAATTTTACACCACATTTTGGGCTATATGGCCCTCGATTAGATTCATGATTTCGAGAGATTAATAAGTGAATATGCCCACAATATAGTATTTGAGTTAGATAATAGTGCTTATGTTTTCTTTTAGGAATCTTTGTAATTTCTTTCGGTGGGTCATTATTAGGCTGACTCAAATTTACTTACGATATACATAAAACAACTGAGAGGGGAAAAAAAGGAAGAAGAAGGAAACAATGTTGTAGGCGGTTGTTATTTTAGCTTATATGCCAATATCTATATATATATATATATATATATATATATATATATATATATATATATATAAGAGATTTGGATACTGGGACTTGAACATGAAGAGAGAGACCAAGAGAGCACAGAGAGTGAATTAGAGAGGAGAAGCGGCTAGAGAGAGAAAATCATGGATTTTGGGAGCGAGAAGAATAGCTGCTGGACTCAACGAAGAAATTTTTAGAGCAGAGTTTATTTTTTCTCTTCAATTTTTTGTTAGAATATTATAACTATATTTATAGTTTTTCTTAGTTTAGTTATGAACTAAATTTATTTTTCAAGGGCTATAAACTATGATCTTTAGATTATTCTTTCAATTTAGTCAATGAGTTATTTTTATCAGTTGAGTTTTCAATTTTATTCTTAATGTTTCTATTTAATTGGCTACTAAGTAGATAATTTGTCAATCACAATGAAACTGGAAGAAGATTTATATGTCTAGTTCGTAGAGATAAAAACCATAAATTATATGTATAATAAAAATATATTTACATAATTTGTGTAGTCACTATATGAGTTTTCAAAGAACTTAATGAATTCTTAATTAGTTTAATTTACATAAAAATATAATGGATTGGTAATTAAGAGTAGTTTTGTTTGAGCTCGAGTGAGAATAATGAATAAAATAATAAATTTCGACTATCAATTAAAAGAATAATTCTAGACTAATAAAATAAATAATTTAGAGTGGATAATTAATTACAATGAAATTGAAAACTCTAGTTCGCATTCATTGTTTTAAACCTCATTTAGCTTTTCGTACTTGTTTAATTTTCTGTTGGATAAAAATGGGTAAATGGGTTAAGGAAACAATTTGGGCTTGGCTTGGGCTTGGAAGCCCAAGTGGATTTTAAAGATTAAATTTGTTATAAAACCCATTTTCATGGACCATTTTGAAGCTAAAAATTGAGTGGGATCCACATCTTGTTGATGAAAGATCTTAGTGAATTCTTGTTCTCCTCTGCGAGGAGATCGATTTCGTATATTCACACGCTCAAAATGGTGCACGGATGAATGAGAAATTGTTGCTCAAAAGTGCACCATTGGAATGGAAAATGAAAGGAAAATATTATAATCCCACATTGGTGGGAAATGCATGGTGCAAGTGGTTTATATAGAACCTTGTTTTGTGATGGTGGTAAGAATAACAACCACAGATGCTCTCTCAGGCGCGCGCAGGGGGGGGTGCAAATCTGCGGGGTTGGGCCTGAATTTGCATGGGCTCGTGTGTGCCCGCACCTGCGGACACGAATGCCGGGCCGAAACTTGGACCATAGTAAATCTAGAAAACGTTTTTGAGATTAATGGATTTCTGGTTTTGCTACCAAGTCCCTCTTGGAGACTATAAAAGGTGAGCTTCCCCTCTTCATTCTACACACCAAAAACAAAGAACAGAAGCCTTCTTCTCTTTGCCATTCTCTCTCAAGTGTTCTTGAGTTCCTCAGTTTTTTTTTAGCTAGAGCTTTCCGAGTGTCTAGAAAATTTTGAGTTCAAAGCAATCCAGTTCGTAGAGTGGAGGTGTTGGTGCTTCACCTGCTACTCTTCGTCGTTGTATCCTGGGAGACTGACGCTTGCAAAATCCTCAAGCATTCTGGTGGAGGGAGCGAATCAGTTTTAAGGACTCTGTGTGGAACACAGCCCTCGACGGTTAACAATCCTTTGTTCTGAAGTACAACCAAAATTCTACTCAAAGTTGGAGCATAATATTTTGGTAACATTATTTATTTATTATAAACGTTTATAACCTCATATATTGCATGTTACAACAGGTGTGACATTTTCGATTTTGCTATTTTAATTGTGTTTAGTCTTAATTTAGTCCATTATTTGTTGAAATAAAATTAGTGTTAGCACACTTTCAGTAGTTAGTAAACTATTAATTCTCGTAAAAACAATACTTATACTCACAATATATTACTTGTTATGATTTTGTGCACTTTGCAAAATACACTACACATCCCACATATATTACTTGACATCGTGCAAAAAAGTATTTTGTTGAGAAGTAAGATCCGGAGGAAGCATATTACTTACAAGACAATTGACATAATCGGCATGCAAGGGAACACTTTGATGATTAAAATTAAGACACTCGTTGATTAAAGTAATATCTCGACATTGAATTTCATTCTCCAATCTCAAGAGATGATCTGCTACTTGATTTTTTGTTTCCTTCCTATCTTGAAACTTTAAATCAAACTCAGATGTGCTCATATTTACATATTATTTGTATACTTTTTTTAGCTTAATTTGCGCTTAATTTTTTTTAAAAAAAAAATGGGACATAACTGATGACCATCACTTACTATAAATTTAAAAGAAAATAACACACACACTACCAAGACTTGAACCCTTGACCCCTCCAAATACACACACACAATCCTAAAGCCTTGGACCAACCACTTAATTTGCGCTTAATTGTCGCTTCTAAAAGCAATAATCTTCATTTGTAGTTGTTGGTCAAATTGAGCAAGTTATGAAGTATTTATGCAAAAGAAAACTTAAAATGGCATTTTTCTCAACAATTAGAGAAAGTAGATAGAAATGAGCCCAATTGCCAATTTGACGAAAGAAGTTGGGCTCAAGTTGAAGTCGATTTAAATAAGGTTTCTAACACTTTTACCTATAAAAACAAAAAAGAATTATAAAAATATAAAGGTCAGTTTTTCTTTCCAATTCTAGTAAGGTTATTATTAAAAAAATGTCACTTTTAAAAAAGTTTTTAGAAAAATACTATATTTAAAATGGTTACTAGTTACTAGTTTCTAAAAACTGGTTACTGGTTACCAATTATAAATACCTTTGATTATTAGTTACAAATACTTGAAAACTAGTTATTAGTTACTATTTTAAAAATGACATTTTTTAAATATTTTTTTAAAAAACGGTATTTTCTAATAAAAATCATACAGGATCTAAAAAAGCAAAGACCATCGTATTTTTCTAAAAATTCTATACGTAGTTGTGTGTGTATATACATGAAGAAAGAATATAGAATAGACAGGCACAACGAAAAATAAAAGAAGTCAGTGAGTGGCTAGAAAGAAGAACCGACTAAGAATAAGAGAGAGCATGATTGGCGGAGAATTGGGCAAGAGGTGATTGATGGTAATTGCCTAATACTTAGGAAAAATTATTCATGTATGCAAATTATGGAAAACACATGATCATATCATGAACGCAGTAGAAAAGTTAGCAGATTTAGGTTTTCAAATTTTCATAAAAATAATTTTCATATCCATAGAACATGCATATGTCAATTACAGGGTCATGTATAACATGAATCAAATCAAGATACATAAACCCATACTAGTCCCGCTTAGCACCCACGCAGGTAAGCTACGCGCATGTAGGGCTAGGGTAGGCCGATTTTTTTTAGTTGCTGAAAAAATTAAAACAACCTCAAAAATTCTGAAAAACATTCAGATTTTCAAACTCATTGAAAACATGTTCAAAAATCTGTAAACCATAAAATTCAAGAACACCCAAACCTAATTTTGCTTACAATCCATAAGTTTTCTCACTATGCGAAAATTAATAGTATATGTAATTAAACATCATTCATCACTATGAATCATTTAACTATCATTAAGAAAAATTGCTCAAACTCAATCACATAACATAACCTAGATTATACAATTCTAGATCAATATTATGCTATACATATGAACTTACGCTCTTGATACCAATTGTTAGTAATTGCCTAAAACTTAGGAAAAATCATACATGCATACAAACTATGGAAAACACATGATCGCATCATGAACGCAATGAAAAATTTATCGGATTTAGGTTTTAAAATTTTCATGAAAATAATTTTCATATCCATAGAACATGCATATATCAATTACATGATCATGTATAACATAAATCAAATCTAGATACATAAATTCTAGAGATGAGATTAGAGTTTATCTCTTATAGCATGCTCCTCCTTGATCTGCTTGTTGATGGTGATCTAATCTCTAACCCTAGATCTTCTTGTCTATACTCCTGCTCTTGGTTGATGAAACGAGTGGCCACCAAGTTTAATTATTCGTTGGAGAACGATCAAGAATACCTTCTTAATCCTTTGGAATACTAAGATGTGAGATGAGATTGCGAGATTGTAGGAAACTTTTTTTATCCTTTCTTTCTTAGCCTTGGCCGAATTCTGTCTCTCTTTCCCTCTACTTTTCGTGTAACACTACTAGGGTTATTGTACATTTTTTTCTCTCATATGTCTTATATATATATGGCCCAAAACTACTAGTCCTAGTCTAACTAGGATTAGGCTTGTTCTTCAATTTGAGCTATGAGTGTATTTTTATAAATATGTCTAATTCATGTAATTTATTTATAAAAATACCAATTTCTGTGTAAAATCATTATTTTATATAGTTTCATGAAACTAATTTCACAAATATCATTAATTAATTAATGAGCTTTGTTAAGTTAGAGAAGGGACATAATGGATCCAAATAATCTACGCTCCAATAGTATAATAAATACATAATAACTCTTATTATAGTATTTATATAAATACTATTAGTAAGTGAGATACTTCACTAAAAGCCTAATACTACACTTTTAGATTAAATTTGATGCTTTTTATAGAGATTTAATCAACTAGCCTTGATTAACCGATCCATCTAGCATATTCTATACCACATGTAAAATTCCTATACAATGCCGTAGTTGGATAGATAAAATTATCGCAATACTCTTCTAACATATATTTACCTTTAAGTTACTATCTTTCTAGGAATAATATTGTCGATAATTTTATTCTCAATGGCCAGTTAGACAAAATTATCAACTAATTCACAAAGTGAATACTAAAATCTTAGATTTAATTATTCCATGATTCTTGAAAAACTTTAAAGTAGTATTAATGTATAATATCCTTAACTATTTAGTGTTTCTATCAATTCATAAGTTGTAAACTCCAATATGACAGAGTTCACCTCTAATTTCATAGAGGTTAGTCTTTTAACAAATCAAAAGACTACAACCTATGAAAGCAAGTCCAATCAAATATCAAAAATTAAGATCTACATGCTAAAAACTATTTTGTTGTAATATGAGAATTGAGTTAGGCACTCCAATTCTTTATATTACCTATCCAGTTCAATATATTTAACTTATTTACGTTATACTAGTATTTCTATCAAAAGCTAGACGCTTTAATGATTTGAGACACATCATTTCCGTTAAGATAGATAAACACTACAATTTTTAGTAAATAAAGTTTTCCATCTTTATTTACAGATTGTGAACTAGTTAATTTAGACTTATATAAAGAAATAAGTCTTCCCATAATTAACATTTAATTTTTTTATACATAAATAAAGTTATAGAATTTTTTTCAGATAAATAAATAATTCAATTGAGACAGTTTAATCTAGCAAATATTATAATTACATATAAGAGAAAATTATTTACACTAAAAGAGTAAAATTAAAAGTAATTGCCCAGATAACAACAGAGATGTTTTTAAAAGCAGTTTTCTTCCTTTACTTAATTATTTTATTATTGTGATTCTATCTATGGTTTCTCCTAGTCTAGTTATGAACTAATTTTATTTTTTAGTACTACAATGTGTTAGGATTATACCTAGAAAGTATTTATTATTTATGGATATTTATCAAATATTTTGGATATTTAATAAATGAATATTTTATGCATAGTATTTGTGATAATATTTTTTTTATTGGCATAATAGTAAATATGAAAAAGTACCATAATTTATTTATTAGAGAATTATTTTAATAAAGTTTTTTTTATTAAAGTTAAAACATATTTTCTTTAATTAAATCAAATAAGTTTGTTCACAACAAATAAGAGAACCTGAAAACTTCTCTTGGATCGTGTTACAAGATATTGTGTATTTATAAAGCATTTATAAAGACTTTGTGCATTTATAGTGCGTCTTAATCTATATTGGTATGATCATGTGCAAAAAATCTTAGTGTATAAATATTGAACAAGGATCATGTGAAATATGTTCTTGTCGTAAATACCGTTGGCAAAAATATATTCTCACAAATTTGATAATTAATGTATGACTTTCTTAATCCTGAAATAAGTGATAAACCTGTGTTTATAACTTATATTATCTGATATGTTAAAAGATACGGATCAAGAAATTAAAAATCTAAACCCTAACATTTTGGTAATGCATTATTATGGACATTAGAAATATATACTTATAAATATAGAATCCACAACTCTATTATATAGAGAATGAATACTACCTTGAGGAGCCATAGAAACTTGGATGATTTAAACATTCGCAAAGTAATTAGTAAAATTGACTATTTTATTAATTGAAGACTTTCTGTAGGTCTGGTTAGTCTTGTGTCAAGGAATTGAAACATACAATTAGATAGGCAAAATGATAATTTTACCTAGCTTCAATTATCGGTATTCATATAGGGATACACATGCAAACATTAATCTAATAGCCTAATTTTTATTATAAAGTATCTTGTGATATTTATTTAATTCAAGACTACAGTTTGGATATTTAATAGAACAAGTTGATAACTAGTAGTATAAGCCCATTTGTATTGAGAATTAATTAGAACTGAGCCTTTGTCTGCTGGACCTTAAATTAAAGCTTTATTTAAGTCTCCAACTTATACCAACATCTTGAGCTTCATGAAACCAATTAGGCTCCAACAGTTTTCTGGGCAATTTCATATAAAAGGAGAAAAATGCCAGATTGAGAGGTGGACCCTAAGAGCCCACCATATTGCTTATTAAGTAGTGAAATTCAGCCATTATAGTTAGCCGAATTCCCATATAGAGACTCTATAAAAGACTCTTTCCCCCTCTCCTTCGTTGTTAGAGACTTCAATTTTTGACTGAAACATTAGTTTGGTGTCTGCATTGAAAACTGAGACATGAGAGAGAAATTCTTTTAGCCACCATTAGAGGCTATTAGAATTCTTGGATTCTCACCTTAGAGTTGATCAAGATTGAGGTATCCATACATTTCTATAATTACAAGCTTAGTGCATAGGAAAGAATACTCACTAGTTGAGGTACACAATTATTGTATGTGTTTAGACTATAACAAAGATCCTAAAAGACTTTTATGAAAAAATATAATCTGGAAAAAATTTTATTTTCCATGTTTCCACTCATTTTTGATTTTGTTACATTTTTCGTAAATTATAACCAACACAATGTAGCCTAATTATGAAATTTTAATTATCTTAAATTTATTTTATTTAAGGTTTATTTTTCTATGGTTGAGTATTTATCACTATTTTAACACTTTTAACAATTGGTCACTATTTAATCGATGTG
Source organism: Parasponia andersonii (assembly GCA_002914805.1). NCBI lineage: Eukaryota > Viridiplantae > Streptophyta > Magnoliopsida > Rosales > Cannabaceae > Trema > Trema andersonii. The sequence goes on from JXTB01000419.1 coordinate 136,714, forward strand.
AAATCATAATAAGACCAGTAGAAGATTCATGTGTTCAGTTTTTGTGATGAATGTCAGAAGTTACATAGGGATACATACCAAGTTGATTCCTGTCGTCGTTAAGAATGAAACCATAGAGTAAGATTACACAATTTAGTACCAAATTCTTGTCTTCACATCTTCTTAGCATAAGCATAAGATTACGCAAAAGCATATATCAAATGAATCACCAAAAACAAAAAATTCATCCATAAACACCTCAGGAATCTGCTCCACCATGTTGGAGAAGATTGTCATTATAAATCTTTGAAATGTAGGAGTATTTCAAATTCCAAATGACATTCTCTAAAAAGCAAAAGTTTCAGAAGGGTAAGTAAAGATTTTCTTCTCTTGGTATTTTGGAATTATAGCAATCTGATAGAACCTTGAATATCCATCCAAGTAGCAATAATATTTATGCCTAGCCAACTTATGAAGTGTTTGGTCAATGAATAGTAAATGGAAGTAATCCTTCTGAGCAGCCTTGTTTAACTTGCGATAGTCCATATATAATCTATATATAATCATCGTTCTTATAGGAATGAGCTTGTTTTTTTCATTGGCTACCACTGTCATTCCGCCTTTTTTAGGACACATTACATTGGGCACACCCATAAATTATCTGAAATTGGATAGATTATTCCAGTATCTAATCACTTAATGATATCTTTTTAACCACATATTTCATAATCGGATTTATTTGGCACTTCATTATGGCTTAATGATTATCTTCAAGAAGGATCTTGCACATTCAAAAAGATGGACTAATTCTTTTAATATCCGCTATAGACCATCACAAAGCTCTTTTATACTCTTTCAACACTCCAAGAAAATATATAGTAAGTGATTAACTAACTAAACAATGATACCATAGATAGCTTAGGTAAAGGTTTAAGTTCCAATGGCAGTGGTTCTTCAATAGATGGCTTAGCATGAGACTTCGTATTCACTAGTCATTCCAAACAGTCAAACTGAGGCTTAGATTTGTCAAATTGAGGTGAAGCATACAACACATACAAATATTCCCTAGATTCTCATTTCTCCATATTATAACCATTAACAACAGTATCTTAAAAAGGATCACAAAGAGAATTCTTCATGAAAACTTTGTTCATCATCCATCATATCAACTCTAAAGCATTCTCCATATTCATTTGGACACTTTATAGCCTTAAAAATATTAAAGGTCACCTCTTGGTCTTGAATTCACATTGTAAGTTCCCCATTTTGTATGTCTATGAGAGTCCTATCGGTCATTAAGAAAGGCCTCCCAAGAATGATTGAAATCTCATGATCCTTCTCCGCATCAAGAAAAATAAAATCTGCAAGAAAGATGAGTTTAACTTCAATAAGAATATCCTCAACCATTCCCTTTGTATAAGTAAGAGACCTATTACCTAATTGCAGAGTAACTATTGCTAGTCTTACTTCCCCCAAACTAAGTCTTTAATAAATTGAAAGATGTATTAAATTAACGCTCATGTCTAATTCATATAAAGCTCTATCAAAAACATGCTTACCAATGGTACAAAGAATGGTAAAACATCTGGAATTCTTAAGCTTAGTAGGCAACTTCTTTTGGAGAGTAGCACTATGTTTCACAACGAATCCAACTATTTTAAGTTCTCCCAACCTTCTTTGTTTAGACAAAACATCTTTTATGAACTTGACATAGTTGGAAATTTGCTCTAAAGCTTCAGCAAAAGGAATGTTTATATGAAGCTTCTTGAACACCTTTAGAAATATTTAAATCGTATTTTCCAACATTATGATTTATATGAAGCTTCAATGTTGCTAGGCAATGTTCATTGGGGATGATTGTTGATAGTGTAAGCCAATTAGCCCAACTAAGTCTCAAAAGACCTAAGTGTTGCAACATAATTTTGAAGTATGACATCATTATCATGAATTGAGCAAACATCTTCTCTAGTGATGACTTTTTCTCTTATAGGTGAGTTTTCTCCCATTCTAGTCCCCAATAAATTTCAAAATTTATTATATAAAATAAAACTATAGGTTTTTACAATTTTTAAACTAAAAAAATATTAACTAATTAAAAATTTGGTTATAAAGTCTATGAAATTAAGTAGTAATTTTTTGCTACCTATAAAAAACCTTTAATTAAAATAATTCTAATCTGAAATCATAATTAGATATGAAAATATCAGTTGTGATTGTCACGTAAGATTAAGTAATTAAATTCAAAAAAATACATACAAATGCATATGTACACAAGTGTTGTGCACAAATTTCGTACATGCTTGAGAAGCTCAGATGGAGCTGATCGAATCGAGCAGATTCAGTGGCCTGAAAAGAAGCGAGCTAAGCCTAAGGCTGAAAATTGTCGACTTCCGATTAGTCTTTATTATTATGCTCTGAGTTATTTGTGATAGAGTCAATTATTAATTTTGAATCTATATAAATTTTGATATATTCCTTGATTTTATGTGATAAATATAATATCGAGTTACCATACTTGTAAGTACCATCTCAGCCTACAAATTGTAAGGGAGAGGTAAAAAAAAATGGATCAAGCCCTGTTGTACTTAGAATAATCAGAAATCATAGTAACTATAGCGGACGTAAGCTCTTGATCGAAAGACCAAACCAATTTAAAACTGTTTGTCATTTTGTCACTTTTATAGTAGTTTTCAATTTCATTATCAATCTTATTATTGCACCAATTTTTAGTGTCAACAACAAGTAATAAAAATGAGTAAGAGAGTTGTCGTTTCCACGGTGATTGAGCACTAATCTTATTAAGTATTGAAATAATATCAATCTAAACAATTGTAAATAAAAGAAAATGTAAAACATGAAAATTAGAATAAAAGGTGACAAAATGATGATATGAGCAACCAAAATGGATCTACCAAGGAAGAAAGTGTAGGATTAGAATTCACCCAATCACTTCGCTTGGATTTTTCCCCTATCTCAAATAAACTTTATCAAATCAAATCATTTGCTGAGTGTTCTTGATTATGTATAAGTCTCTCCGATAGTAATGTAAAAATATACCTAATTCAACTTACTATATTTCTTTGAGGATCAATCCTAGAACAGATTCATTGAGTTCTAGAACTTTTTAATGGCTGCACATATAAATCAAATATTTTTTTATCTCACATATATGTAGAGTTGGCAATTCAGACCAAGCCTAATGGGTCGACCTGACCTATTCATATGAGAGCCAGGGCTGAGCTTTACCCTGACCCTACCCATAGGGTCGGGCTGGGCTTGGGAATCTCGGCCCTACAGGCTATTATGGTTGGGTTTCATCCGTCTATTTTGTCACCTCTACATATATATGCATATTATTCTATTTACTTCAAAATACACAACTCTATTTCCCAATTTTATTATGGTTCAAAAAATTATGAATTAGTGACTAATTAATTAAAAGTATTAAGCAAAAGCTAGAGTAAATAATCAAAATGAGAAAAATAAATACTAAAGAAAGGATAGTTAAATTCAAGTTACATGATTGGGTTACATTGTAACTCTACAAGTAAATTCTAGTCCATAATAAAATGTGGTAAAAAAATCAGAACTTTTCCGACCACCGTTAAAAGTCGCAATATAAATTAAAGGGGAAAAGGACGAAAAATAAAGCTAAAGTGGACAATTTTCCCTTTTGATGAGCTCCTTTTGTATTGTATTAGTCAAAAGTTGGTTGTTGGACTCTTCAAAATAAAAGCATGGTCAAAATTACACCAAAAAATAAACACTAAATAATTCTATAATGAAAATTCTCACACAATGCTAAAAATAATACTAAAACTAAAAAAAATATGTATCTTTTCATTTAGCTTTTTTAGTAGATTTTCTCTTTAGCTCCCCAAAATTGGACCTTCTCTGGTTCAGCTATGTAAAGGGATAGGACTCCTTAAAATTCTCCAAGACTGCTGCTAAAGAGTCCCCAGAATTTGTGTTTAACTGAAAGAATGAAGGATAGCTAACCCTTAGATATGCATGGACAACCTTAATTGTGCTGAAAAGAAGGTGAGAGGGAGAGAGGGAGAGAGAGAGAGAGAGAATACTATTGGAGCTGACCCATTTAGGATTTCCAAGTGGAGTCCAGGTAGTGGCTTGCGTCGAGATGGCTATGAAGCACCAGATCGAGTGGAAAGCTGAGTGGTCAACATGAGCTCCCATTGGGACGCGTCTCTGTCAAATGTGTGGTGCATACATGTGGCCGAGGGCACTTGGGCTTGATCCAATGGTCAGCAAGGCAGATGGGCGCATGTGGAAGCTTTCGAGACTAGTTTTCACCGCCATAATTGATTTTCTTTCATTTGTGAGTGGATTTTTTTTTTTGTCATTTACCGCTTCAAAATTGCCAATATATCTATTTTCACTTAATTTAAAACAAATAAATAAAATAAAATAAATAATTAGAAAATTAATTTATTTTAGGATTAATGATATTAATAGTACTTGAATTATATGTGTCCTACTATTATGCTCAACTGAAATAGTAATAGTTTATGAATTATGTAATTATTACAATAATAATTTTTTTGTTATAAATTATTAAATATTTAGCAGAATTAAAATAGTATAAGGTGTATGGTTTGGTAACTGTAGTCAAAAATAAGATTTTAAATTTTTAACTTACACAAAAGACTATTAAAACTTATGTAACTATTATAGCAACGATTATTTTTTTTCACAAATTATAAATTTTTAACAGAATTATGTGCAAAGCACACAACTTAGTAATTATGACTAAAAATGAGATTCCGAATCATAAATTTAAATAATATCCAATTATACACTTTGTCCTTATCTATTTTTTGTTAAAATACTATCAGTTTGTGAAAATTGGTAATTGCTATAATAATCACATAACTTAGAAGCCATTGTTATAAAAGTTAAAAATTTAGGGGACAGAACAATATAAGGAATATAATGCAGAGATCATTAATATATTTAATCTTTTATTTTAAAAAGAAAATATCAAAGTACGTGTATTAAAGTACTAAAAATAACTGTATTCACACAGTTATCCTTCTAAGAAAACTCATGCGTTTGGAAAATCTTTTAGGAAAAGCATTAAATAAATAAGTAATGCTATTCCCACCAAACGACCGCATTAGATTGAAATCATTTTAACTTGCAATACTTCTATTTATGAGAGAAATAGTCCTTATTAATTGTTCTAAAACTATTCTACTTATCTGAGTTATCTCCAGGTAGAAAACTTTACCGGTTATAAAATCAGTTCCTTCAGATGATGACCCGTATTAGTTATAAAAATAATTTTCTTGAATGCAACCAAATCGAAGCAATAGCTATACAATCCTTAATGGTGCTCACCACGGATGAAACCAAAATTGGTTATCGAAAACAATTTTAGAGGCACAACCATGGCAAATTTGACAGAAAGAATTTTCGCTATAATATTGAATAGAAAATACCCTAGGCTATAAGGCAAAACTAGTCACACTTGAGATAGCATTCATGTAAAATCCGGTTTTATATAAAGGTAAAAGGGTCATTTTTGACCCAATAATATAATTGTAAATAAGAATTTTAAGATTATTTTATTCAAAATATCTAGAATAATGCATTAAAAGTTACAGTTTCTAGAAATTATTTTTAAACTCCCCAACTCCTTTTCCACAAAGGTCTCCGATAGAAAACAAAGGACAGAAATTGGTCTTCCACATTGCTGGCACATCGTCACTTCGACTAGCCAACATGCCACTCTGCCATCTTCCTCAATCTCTAACGAAGCTACACTGTAAAGTCCTGCTGGATTTTGTCGCAAAATAATGAAAATCGGCCACCTGTTTCAAATCATCACGAGAGTTTTTAACTACTAGAGCTTCAGCGAAGCTTCTTTTGCGACACCAGCAGTACAGTTGGACTCGTCTTGTCATCCCCATCATTTCTTGACCGGTCTCGACCGTCATCTCACTACTGGTAAGATTTTGATAATTTTGTCCGTTTTATAAACATAGTTTAAAAGTGATATTTTTTTATAATTATTTACTTAGGTAATTATTTTACCTGAGATAATTGTATGAAGTGAAAGAATGGTTACAATCATGAATAATTACGATTAGTAGATGTTAAGATGATATACAGAAGTGTATTAATTTTCGAATTAAAAAATATGGTATTTTTCTAATTCAGAACAAAAAGTAGTACTTTTGCATCCAAAATAGTGTTGGGTGGGAAATCTGTTACTATTGATATTGGGCCTTGAGAGCTGAGATTAGAGAAGAGTTATTTTCTGAAATATTTATGTAAAAATGACATTTTTACAAAAAGTTAGCAAATTTGATTATTTTTCAAATATTTTCAAAAGTGATACTTTCCTAAATATTTTAGTGACAATGATACTTTCTAAAATATTTTCAAAAAGTAGTATTTTGTAAATACTCAGCAAAGATGATATTTTTCTAAATGCATTGTAAAAGTGGACATTTTTCAAATAATTCCAAAAAGAGAGTTTTGTAATTTTCGGATTTAAAGCCCGTTTAAGGCTCGAGAACTTGAAGTTGAGTTTTGACTTCGAATTTGAATTTATAGAAGTTGAGAAACGAATTTTGCTATACAATATCGATATGTTTCGAAGTGACACAAATTATGAGACTTGTGAATAGTGTTATTTTACGTGCTAGGAGTCGGATCCCACTCTGAGACCTAAATTTAACAAATGAAATATCTAACTTAGCATTTTTGGGTACTTTGAATTCAATGGTGACCTCTATTTCTGGATCTGAGGCTCTGTTGGAAAAATCACTTTTTCAAGTGAACTTACCAAGCTCCTGAAATGACCGTTTGAGCAACTAAGTTATCAATAGAAGATTTTTCTAGCGTCGTTTGCTTGGTATAGCTACCATCTCGAGGTAAAAGTTCAATTACATGGTTCTTATGCTTATTTGATTTATAATTGTGTTATAATTAATTTGTGAAAAATCGTGAGTTATGTGATGGTTTACTAAATTGTGAAAATTTCTTGGATTATACTAGGATTAGTCTGTGTGATTTTATATACGTATTTTCAAATTTTGATTATGGGGTAATACAGTAGAGAGATTCCCATGCTATAGTTAATCTGAGAATAATGTCAAGTGGGTATTTTAAAGCATTGCTTGATTTTATTTTGCTTAATTATTTCATATCTTATTAAATGTTGTACATACCATAAAATCACATACTTGAATTCCATTATTACATCATGGTAGTTTAGATCGCTGGTGAGTTGTTGTAGCACTAAGTTAAAGACATAGGCTCCTCGTATGTTTTTGGATGACATACCTCTAGATAGTGTTAGGATGCAAGATAATTTTGATAAGGGATATTACAGGCCGTGAGAAAAGGATGAGAGCTCAGTCTTTTACATTTAGTTGATGTATGATATATACAATTATGTGTTTCTAGTTTTAGTTTTGAATACGTAAATATTCTGGATATCAAATATTTTATAAACTTGCTTCATTAATGGATTTTGGAAAAGATAGTAACCAAACAGATTTGGTAAAATTGCATCTATTAAAAATGTAATTGAATTTCTATTGAGCATGTGAACGCTCATTCCCCATACTTCTCCCATTTTCAGGAGTTTAACTATCTGAGGTAGTCGTTTTGATAGATAGACAAATTATGCAACTTGTGTATGCAATTCTACTCTTAATCTCTAGTGGGTATTTATACTCTACTAACTTTCTTCCTGTGTATAATTATTTAGTCAAGATTAATAAACTTACTAAGTGGATGTATGAAGATGATTTTTTTATTAATTTGAGAACATGAAAACTTTAAGTGATTTTATGTAAATTATTTTGAATATTAGACTAAAGTTTTCAATTGAACTCAATTTACCAAAATTTATGATTTCTCAAACAAATATCTAAATAAGAAAGCTGGAAATTTTCTTTAACTTTAATAGATATTTTTCTTAAGTAGTTTAAAACTAATAATAGTTTTTAATGGTTATGAAATTCATAATAATTTAAGGACTAAAATGAAATTGTCTAATACTTGATTTCTCTTGAATTTCATAAAATTAATATTTTATTATATTTTCACTTAAAATTATTAAAAGTCATGATTTTGGATTTCTTGTCGTGACAAAAATGGTATCAGAGCTACAGGCTTCAGATCTATCTAGGATCTTGTCTATGATATTTTTTTGTTTAAAAAGGATTTTGAAAAGTGTTTGATAAATACCTTGTACATCACTTAAGAATTGACTAAATGTGTTGTCTTTACTCTAATTCGTCTTAATCCTTCATTCATCTCCTTAGATTGAAACTTTAGTATTCTTGAGAAGGTTATAACCCAAAAATTCTAGTCTTAGAGGTGTTAGATTGACGCAAGACTAGTGAATTCTACATCTGTTCAAATTCTCTAATTTAAATAGACATTTATACTTATACTCCTGTGTCCATTCAGGTGGTGAGCTATGAGTGAACCCTCGAGGTTTTATGATAACTATTTCGTACTAGGTATTTAAATACCTTGATTTAGTTCGATATATATTTAAATTTTTGGGATCTAATTTGACTTGTTGATCTTCATATGTTTTTAATTCCTCAGTTTGAGTTAGTTGTAGTTGATGTTTATATCAACTTATTCGAAATTGATAATATTTTTACATGACATATGGCTCGTTGTTTAACAAATTGGTATAATATATTGAGTTTCCTTAAATGTGGTATTATACTAAAGTCACCAAGATTTGGTTTGTCATTAGTAGTAATTTGAGAGAATTATTGATTTAATTTAAATTGAAATTCTTGGATTATTTGGTTTTGTTTGAATTAATGGACTATAATTGTGTTTCCTTGTAAGTCATTTACTTAATATAATTTATTTTGCCTACTTGATAGCTACATACCTAGGTTTACTTATTTTCTCAATGTAAAACTTTTGGAATTTGAAATTTTTTTTCATGATTAATGGATTAAGGAAATTTTTACTAATTGAAAAAAATGAGATTGTTTGTTTAGATGTGGTTTCCATTTAGTCTTACATTACTAAATACATCAGAATCGACCTTCTAATCCTTAGGTGAATAATTATTTGATTATTGGAAATTTAATCAAATTTATAACTTGCTTACATGATTCAAGTGTCTCTAAATCTCCAAAATTGATTAGCATGGTTTGAAATGAAGTAGGCTATTATGTTTTATGAATTGTACATCTTTATTCACAAAAGGACCATAGATATTTTAAACTTGAGTATGGGTTAGATAAAAATAATTTACTTTTTCAAATGTTGTATAATTTTAAAAAATTATAGTAATTTGAAATTGGAATTTGTAAAACTACACTATTGTAAAGTTTGAACTTTGATGTATATAAAATTTATTGTGGTACTAAATTAATCCTAATTTATATTTGATAGTGCTAATTGGAGAATCCTTGACCAAGAAAGTTTTTTACAAACTCAAAGTTACGAGTATCTTTCTAGATTTGAATATAGTAGACATTTTGGGTACTTGACTTAGAAGCTAAAATGTATTTTTACATGTTTACCTATAAATTGACTTAGAACTAAACTTGGGGTATTTATGAAAATATTTATGTGACAACTTGAGAAAGAAGTTTGACTTCTTAGAAAATTTATGCATTATAAGTGTAAATTTTTGAAAAAAATATGCATGTATCAAAGATGCCATATTTATAATATGTTGTCATAAGAATTTTACTAAGTAAAATTTGGTTATAGTATCTGATTTGGAATATATTGTGGATAAAAAAGTTTTAGATTTTGAATCTTAGTTAGAAGTTTAGAAAAACAAAAAAAAAAAAAAAACCTTTTCATTATTATGGTTTGATGTGCTTTGTATATGCTCCCAAACTTCCATTCTTATATGTGGCTCACTTTATTGATTTATACACGGTGACAGTGAACTTTAGAATATTAAATCCTTGTTAAATAATAAATAATTTTTTATTAGTTAAGTCAAGTTGGGTTGACTTTACTAAAGTATACCTTACCTAGAATTTTTCATAAATAAAAAATTATGGAAATATATTTGCACATAGATATGCCAGTTAAAATGTGCTTTTAAACTTCTTTGAGAGAAATGTTTAAAAAATTTTGGGAAAGTTTTAGAATTTTAAGAAAAGCTTCAATCACGTTTAACCATATCATGAAGTGAATCGACATATTTTAATAGTTTAACAGAAAAACTATATATATATCAACCAAGAAACTTTTTTTTTTTTTTTAAAGAGTTGTTGGATACTCCTTTTATCTTCTGATGTGGGTTGGAATCCTATATTGAAATCCTATATGAGTTAATGGCATTTGAGATTAGTTTTAACGGGGGTTTAAATAGAGAGTTGTTAAACTCTTCCTATTATATTTTTAGGAGGAATACTTAGAGTTCAGGTTTGGTTTACCTATGGCCAAGGTGAGATCTTATTCTGAACTAGTATAATATTCTTGTATGCCCCTAATTTTTGTATTGCATGTTTTCAAATATATTTTCAAAAATTTATTTTTGATTTTAAAATGAAATAAGATTTGATGGGAGATAGGCATTGTGGTGGAGATGACCTATTCTGGGGTAATATAGTATTATTACTAGTTTTACCTATATATTGAATATTGAGTTATTTCTACATGACTTCTTTTTGTACAAAAGACTTGGAAAGCCCTTGGAGGTGATCGATGATTTGGGATTATTATTCTAATCTTATATTGGATAGAAAAACTTATAAAGTCTTTAGATATATACATAATATAAATGATTACCATATGGTATTACCTTGGGTAAAAGACTTAGAAAGTCTTTGGGTTATACTTGTTACGTAGAAACTTGTATTTTATATGTTTGGACTATAGTGTAATATGTACTCCTCTGTTAGAGATTTCTATTCTTGGTGACTCCAGTCATGTTCTCGACTGTAAGTGTTTTGTATAATTGGTTACTTCTCACTCGTCATGAGGAACAGTAAATGACTTATGTCATTATATTTTTATTATGGTTTCTAACCTTTGAACTTGTTTATCTTGTGTGGTATAACATAAGGGTATTGATTTCTATTTGGAATCTTGTTAGAGTCTTTGAACTCAGTGATTATTTTAGTACCGTGTCTTAGATATAGACAAATGGGATTGTCTCGGTGTGATGTTGATTTGGTATAATCAAGGAGACTATATCATATGTCTTTGATATTTGATCTGCTACTCTAGTTTAGTGCCTAACAATCAGTACTCAAGTTATAGGAGTCTTATATTATTAATTCTTGGTCTTGATTATCATTACCACTCATATTTTGTGTACCGACTTAAGGACATCATTATCATTTTCATGTATTGATGTTCTTGTATCTATTAATAGGTCACCATAGAATTCTATATAACTTTATGTACCAATTTAGCTTATGCCTTGTGTGGCATCGACTTATTGACGAGATTCTAATACCGGGTGCGAAGTGTATGTTTCACGCTTCTTATTTGATTAGTTTTTGATTCAATCCTCATATATCTTATCATTGATGGTTCACTCTTCTTAACTTTTTACTTGTACTAATCGTTACGTATGAATTTCGGGACGAAAATCTGTTAAGGAAGGGATGATGTAAAATCCAGTTTTATATAATGGTAAAGGGGTAATTTTTGAACCAATAGTGTAATTGTAAATAAGAATCTATGGATTATGTTATTTAAAATATCTGAAATATTATATTAAAACCTAAAGTTTCTAGAAATTACTTTTAAACCCCCAACTCCTTCTTCTTCTCCACAAAGGTCCTAGATAGAAAAAAAAGGACTGAAATTGTTCTTCTCTGCTACCGGCACACCGTCGCTTTGACTAGCCGATGCATCACCCTGCCATCATCCTCAGACTCTGACGAAGCCACGCCACCAAATGTCACCAGATTTCATCACCGGAAAATAGAGATCAACCACTTTGAATTTTTTGGCCACTGTAAAGATTTTTTGGCAACTGGAGTTTCACCGGACCTCTTTTCGTGACATCGATGGTACAGTTGGACTCATTTTATCATCCCATCATTTTTTTACCAGTCTCGGCCATCATCTCGCCATTAATAAGATTTTGACAGTTTTGGTTATTTTACAAATTTGGTTTAAAAGTGATATTTTTTGTAATTATTTTTTTAGGTAATTATTTTACCCAAAATAATTATGTGAAGTAAAAGAATGGTTAAAATAATGAATAATTACGGTTAGTAAACTTTAAAATGATATTCGAAAGTGTGTTAATTTTCGAATTGAAAAATGTGGTAGTTTCTAATTCAGAACAAAAAGTTGAAATTCTTGCAATCTAAAACAAGTGCTGGGTTAGAAATTTGTTATTATTGAGAGTGTGTCTAGGGCTGAGATTAGAGAAGTGTTATTTTCCAAAATATAAATACAAAAATTGTTGAAAAATTAAGATTTCAATCTTACTAACTTTTATTTCGAAGATAACAAATATTTGATTTAGTACTAATGATTTAACTTGAGTGTGTAGTGAAATATCTTTAATAGTTCTAACTCAAATTAATCAAGGAATCAAGTTTATAAATGGATGCATATTGGACTTAGTAAAATTAAGCTTGAAGATGGATTATGGAAAAGAGCTTGAAAATGGAGATGAATAATACAAGATTTTAGATTAGCAAAGGTTAAATATTTAGTTCGTATATTTGAATATATGTTTACATATAATATGATCTTAATGGCTCAAATTTTTCATAAAATTAAAAATTTTCAAATCAATACAATCAAACTTATTTATCTCTAATTAAAATTTGAAACTTATTTTACACAAGCTTTTAAATTGATTTATGAATTTCTATAGTATCTATATTTCACAAAAATCAATTTAAACAATTACAATTTTGAAAAGAATAAAAAAAGAATTGAAATGAATTTGAAATTTGCTCTTGGTATTTTTGGTCTACTTGTTCTGTGACTTTTTTTTCCAGCAAATTTCATATTCGACCGTTAGAGTCACACTATCAACAGCTAGTAATTTTAGTCGATCGAAAACACACTTTTGATCTATTGAAAATGACAAATTTTCTGTTAAACGGTCTGAAATGGCTAATTTTTATTCAAGTCTATAAATATAAATTTTTTTAACACTTGAAATAACTTTTAAACATCCTTACATTGGTCATATCATATATTCAAGTTGTTCAAATCAATTTTTGTGATCTAAACTTTCAAATCTACTTTTTCATAAATATCACTTCAGTCAAATTAGATCATATCTTGTGTTTACATCTATTTTCTCTAAGCTTATCTTGTATCAAATATCTTTATTAGAGAGAGATTCTAGTTGAGAGATTCAAAAAAAAAAAATTGTAAGTATATAGATAAGGTTGCTACCGGAGTCTAAATAGTCCGATTTAGGTAAAATTACCATCAAGGTCTGAACAACCTGAGTGTAGATGAGGTTATCACCAGAGTCTAAACAACCCGTGAGTTGGTAAGATTAGCATCATTGTCTAAACAATCTCTGTAGGTGAGAGTTGGCATCGGAGTCAGAAAAATCCAAGGTTAGGTGTGATAAAGCTAGAATCAAAACTATTGTAAAGGTGTGGGTGAGTCTAAAAGGAATTCACACTTTGTAAAATGGTCGGTCAAGCCCATATTCTTGATCCGATAGTAGAATCTCAAAGCAAGTTACCGAGGATTGGGGACATAGGCAAATCATCGTATTTGTCGAACCTCTCAAGAACCAAGTTTGTATTTTTTTCTATCCATACACTCTTTACTTTATTGTAAACTATTTGATTATTTATTTGATATTTGTTGTGCTTAATTGACTTGGTATTATTATTATATATTTGACATTATTGTTCATTTAACCTCAAAATTTCAAAATAGTGGTACATTATTTTACATGGTTGAAAAGTTTCTTAAAAAGTTTTAAAACTCAATTCACCTCCTCTTAGGTAGTTAATTTTGGGCTAATAAAAATGATATTTTTGTAAATAATTAGCAAACTTGATAATTTCCAACATTTTCAAAAACGATATTTTCCTAAATAGGTATGTGATAAAGATACTTTCTGAAATATTTTAAGTATTTTTTTTGTGAATATTTAGCAAAGATGATATTTTTCTAAATATTTTGGAAAAAGTGGACATTTTTCAAATTAATTCCAAAAAGAAACATTTTGTAATTATCGGATTTATAGCCCGTTAAAGGCTTAGGATCTCGAAACCGAATTTTGACTTTAAATTTGGATTTACTAAGGTCGAGAAATGAGTTTTGACATATAATATCAATATGTTTCGAAGTGACAAAAATTTCTGAGAATTGTGAATAATGTCATTTTGTGTGTCACAAGCCGAGTCTTACCTCAGGATCTAAATTTAACATATTAAATATCTAATCTAGTATTTTTGGATACTCTGAATTTAGTGGTGACTGTTTCTTGATCTGAAGTTTTGTTGGAAAAGTCACTTTTTTATGTGAGCTTACTAAGGTCCTGAAACAATCGACCAAACACCCAAGTGATCAATGAGAGATTTATCGAGTGTCGTTAGCTTAGTATAGCTATCATCTCGAGGCAGGAGTTTAATTACCTCGTTTTGTACTTATTTGATTTATAATTACATTATAATTAATTTATGAAAAGTCGTGATTTAAGCTATAGTTTACTAAATTGTGGAAATATCTTAGATTATTCCATGATTAGACTATGTGATTTTATATACATATTTTTCAATTGTGATTATGGGGTAATACAACGGAGAGTTACCCATGTCATAGTAAATCTCAGAATAATGCCAAGTAGGTATTTTTAAAGCATTGTTTGATTATATTTTGCATAGTTATTACATATCATGTTACATGTTGTACATAATATAAGATTATACACTTGAGTTTCCTTATTACATCATGGTAATTTAGATCGCTGGCGAGATACTGCAGCGCTAGGTGAAAGACCTAGGTCCCTGCGCAGGTTTTTGGCTGACACATTTCTGGGTAGTGTCAGGTGCTAGGTAATTTTAGTAAGGAGTATTACATGGCCACAATGAGATGATGAAAGCTCACTTATTTACATTTGGTTGATATTTGATATGTACAATCACGTGTTTCTTGTTTTAGTTTTGAATATGTGAATATTTTGGATATCAAATATTTTATAAACTTGGTATATAACTAGATTTTGGAAAAGGTATTAATCATACAAGTTTGGTAAAATTGCATCAATTCAAAAAGATAATTGAATTTCTACTGAGCATATGATTGCTCACCCCCTTACTTCTTCCACTTTCAGATGTTTGACTATTTGAGGTAATCGTTTTGATGGATAGACTTGTTGTGCAACTTATGTATACAGTTATACTCTTAATCCTTAGTGGGTGTTTATACTCTGTTCATTTTCTTTTCTTATTCAATTATTTAGCCAAAATTAGTAAACTTACTAAGTGGGTGTATGAGAATAGTTTTATTATTAATTTGAGAACATGAAAATTTCAAATGATTTTATATAAATTATTTTGGACATTGGACTAAAGCTTTTAGTTGAACTCAATTTATCAAAATTTATGATTTCTCAAACAAGTATCCAAATAAAATAGTTAGAAATTTTCTTAAAATTTAACGGATATTTTTCTTAAATAATTAAAAACTAATAAGACTTTTTAATAGTTATGAAATTCATAAGAATTTAAGGATTAAAATAAAATTATCTAATACTTAATTTCTTTTAAATTTATAAAATTAATATTTTATTATATTTTTACTTAAAATTATTAAAAATCGCATTTTTGAATTTCGCGGCCGCGACAATTCATAATCTATTCAATACATAATAAGAGGCGTTTTATCTGGTGTACAGTAAAATTTCTGCCACGTTTTTTTGTTCTGAAGTCTTTTTTTTTTTTCTCTGCCATCAAGAGATCTTGACCGTTCATTAGATCTAATCATCTAAGGGTTCTTATCATCTAAGGGTTCTTAATAGATCTTTTTAGTAATTTACTTTTTCCTTCTTTTGTTAGATGCAGAGCTCTTCTTTCTTCTTAATAAAACCTTTTTCTTTCTTTTTTTCTTTCTTTTCTCTTCTTCTCTAATCTTGGTCTTCCTCTGATACGTGAGTTTTGGCATTTGGATTTTGGAGTTTGGTTATCTTCTTTTATTTCAAAAATTTAAGTGTAAGATTTGGTGGAGATTTTGAACAATTTGGATTTAGAAGTCAATTGGGTTTCTCAAAATGATCAGATTTTTTCAGGTATGTTTTAATTTTTTTTTTTATATAGTTTCTGGAAGATCATATATATATATATAAATCCACGTATATACTTTAACTTGAGGATTTTCAATCTTTGTCTACGGCCCTCCAAACCAATTTAAAGAAATCCAATTGTCAGAGGAGTGCATGACATTATCGAGAAGATGCTTTCTTAATATTTAAACGTTCTTTTCATATTTGGAGTTTGGTTTTCTTCTTATTTGTCTGAGTTATCTCAAATTTTGGGTGCAGGATCTCGTGGAGAATTTTACCAATTTTGATTTGGAAGTCAGTTGTGTTTCTTGAAAAGATCTGATTTTGAGGTATGATATTTTCTGGAATTGGGTATATGAAATTTTATGATCTTTACTTTGTGGATACAAATGACACCTATGAGCTGGTGTAGGTATAAGCCGACAGTTTAATATGCACTCACCTGGCATAATGCTAAATTATTATCTTTGTCACCATGATTATTTCTTAATTCATTATTTCTTAAATTCTTTAATCTAATTAATTAATCTTGTTTATCTTATACATATGACATATTCTTTGTGTTCTTTTAGTTAATTAATCCACTTACTCCAATTATCAATATACAGGTCGAATGAGAGGTAAGATGATCTTAACAACATTGCAAATCAAAAGACATATTTGACATCTTCCCTAACACTTATTTCTCCTCTTGCCCAAGATATTATCACAATTAACAAAATTCAATATCTGCTTAAAACTATAGTAAGATAATATTTTGGCAAATTACTTTTTGCTCTTTTATATAATTATATAGATAATATCAAATTTTAATGTTCAAGCAACAAATGTTTTGGCTCAAAACAAAAATCTCAATTGCTGATTTGACTCAAAAATTCTACAATATCTGCTGCAACAACTGCCATAGAGTTACAAGTGCACACAAGGACCATATCTTTGAATGTAACTTCTACGGAGAAAAACAAGCAATTGGTATGCCAAGGTAATTTTTTCATTTTGATGTAAATTTCTTATATTCAATACTCCCTTCTCAAATTCAAAATCATTTTGAAAGTCATCTCAAGCAATATTTCTTTACAGGCTTCGTGTTGAAGTCAAAGCAACTTATAAAACCGGATCAATAATAGCAAGTCTTTATGGTGAAAATGCTCAGAAAGTCCTTCATTGTTGTGCTGAAACATTAGCCACGCACTTCTAATGAGGTAAAAAACACATTATTGACTATTCTAAAATTAATTATGTCAATTTCTATATAATTTAAAGTCCATATTAATTTTAATTTTTACATGTCTATTATATATCCATATTTGATAGGAAGGAACGAGGAAAATACAAGACATAGCTACTCTGTCTGAAAAAGAGTATATCATCTAAGTCAAAACTTCAAACCGCCTATCTCAAAGTGCATCACAGACAAAATATACAATTATCTCAATATTTGATGTTGAGCACTAATCATGCTCAACTGCAAATTTGTTTTTTGACGCATCATCAGAATCATTCACTGTAATTATGGATGATCATGACAATATGAATGAAACTCAAGTCAGCCAAAGTATCAACTCGGAGTACTAATAACCTTAAAAGTTTTCACGTAAACGATCATGTATTAATATTTTTGTTGCTTTATATATGCTAGGGAAAACTTTTAATACCTACTAATACTTGTCTCTAGCATAGATTTTGTAGCCCAAATTATCTCCATTTTGTGTGAAAATGATAAGATAACTCTCTTTTTTCATATGTAAACACATACTTATATATGATACTCTTTTTTTTTTTTTTTTTTCCTATTTTTGTAATTATATATGTCATATCCTCATATATGGTACTTTTTCATATCCTCTTGTATGATGCATATTTTTTTTAAGTATGTAAATATATGTCATATCCTTATATATAGACTCTTTATTTTTTTGTAATTATATGGATGATGTATCTGCTATTTTTACGTATATTAATTTATTTTCTTAAACAATATATCTTCTTTTAATATCATAAATAACTATGCTTGTTTATTTAAATAGCGAAACATGGTAGTCCAAATAGCACGTGCAATAGGCACGTGCTTCATACTAGTCTTAGGGATAAGCACCATGAAATTTGAGTTCAGGCCTCGAAGAAGGCGACCAGACATAAAAGAAACATTGCATTTCTATAGTAAAAGGGCCCTGAGACCATGGAATTTTTACCTATTCTCCTGTCGGACAGCAGTAAGAATTACATTGTCATCAATATTAGCAAGTAATTACCGAACAAGGAATGATGTCATCAACAATTGTTAGGTCGACTCTAACCCATCCTGAGCCGCTAAAATAGATGATAAATTTAATTATACGATTATTTGCGATAACATGGTCATCGTGATATTATCACCATCAGCGAGGTAAAACTTTGTGGAGCTTGCGAATGCGAAGAAGAGAGTGAAAAATTATCTTATAAATCTGGATTGAAAAATTGGTAGGCCACTATGAGCTATATTAATATCAATTGTTGAACTACAAAAATTCGAATAAATATTCGGACTATGGTAGTACCTCTTTTACCTTAATATTTTTTTATCCTAATGTAGATAATATTTTCTTAGGACAATTAAGACATCATAACCTAATATCATTAAAAAGCCTTGACCAAGATTTATGGCACCGGTGTCTATAATTTAAAAGGTTCATAATTGTCAAGATAGAGGAATTCCCATATGTTGAACGCACATTTTTATCGTTTTGTTTTGTTTTGCTTTTTCGTTTTAATTAAATATTTGCATTTTGTTTAAGCATGAAAAAGCCAACAATAACGTGATTTATGGTACAAGCAAAGATACCGATGCTTTGAGAAAGAGCAGCAAGCCAGCAACATGACAGACAATTAACAATAGCCCCACTGCTTTTCATCATGGATGTCTTCAACTTGATGAAATAACCACTTTTCTTTTTCCTTTTCTTTTTTTGGACCCCTTTGCGTACTCATGATGACAGCTATTTCCCGTTTTTGCAACACCCCATAGTACTTGTGTCGGATTTCTAATTTTGTGGGTCAACATTAGATTCCTTTATCATGTTATGTGATTCTGGTTATTGGAGAGTGTTTCTTATTAGCTGTTTGGGTGTATTTTCACCAAGGTTATACTAGAGCAGTGAAGAGTGCTAGGCTCGCCACGGTGGCATGTACGGCATGACATAACCTAGATTAGGCACGACGCATCAAAATGTGGGTTGCGTCAAATATGTCAAATATAGTCCAATTATATAACTTGTGTTATATAAGTTGTGTTAGACTCATTAGTCAAGAATGACACGACTATACGCACAATGCGACACGACCTATTAGCACGACATGTTAGTATATTATACAGTTTTGTTTTTACATATAATTCTAATATACAAATGTAATGATACTTAATTTATAATTAATTATGATATGTAAATATTTTTAAAGATTTTTTTCCACTTCTTTGATGCTAAACATTTTTAAATTTAATTTATGGTGTTAATATTTTTATACATTTAAATTATTAGAAAAATTAAAAAAAATTTTCCTTAAAAACAAGACTAAAATTAATAAAGATTATCAATTAAATTAACTAATTTTAACTCAAATAGAGTGACATATTTAGGCACTTAGGCCACCTCACGTTAAAGTATAGATCAATGCATCGTGTTGGGCTAATGATTTTGAACTTTAGATAAATCACGACAAGCATGACTAAGAAACACAAAAGTATATTTTTGCTGAAGTTAAATGGGACAGCACATCACATTGAACAAGTGATAGTAAATTTACATGGGCTCCGCGTGGGGGCTCAATGTATGAACCTTCTCACGATTCGTATCGTCTATTAACGAGATCTATTTGAGAATATTGGAGATATCTGAGCTAAATATATACAATGTAGCGGCGAAATTTTTTCCATATGTATATACCGCGTTGAAACAGGAAAGCTTCAATAGTATCAAAATCTTAATTGCATATATATCTCGATGAAGTGGGCACTTATCTAAGGAACTAATTCTACCCTTTCCAAATATATATATGAATGAGTAAAAAGTTTCGTACAAAACAATGGATTAAGTTAGAAAAAGAAATCAAAGGAATACAAGTTCGCAAGTAAGTATCCACATAGTCATACTTGGGAATCCTATAAGATACATATGACTTCCAATAATGCACACTTAAAAATTTGTCCTTGAGCAAAAAAACAGAGAAAAAACTAAAGTAGGAGAAGAGATCAGAATAATTAGAACTATAAAAGGAACAAAGTTTCGTGCGATTAGATGGCGTACCAAAGTTAGAGCAAGACAACCAAGCAGCTTGGTTTCCTTTACGAAAGACATGAGAGAAGCACAAATTCATTCCCAACTAGGAGAAATATTTCTGGCGATAACAGAAGTGCTAAGTTCCTACAATGTCCACAATGTAAGTAAAATCATTCTCCAGCCAAATATTTGACCGACCCTTATTCTGAGCAATAGTTCAGATCTCTGCCTCAAGCTCAAAACCACAGGCAATCTTGCATGCAAAAGCTGCCTACTTCTAATCACAATATAGACTATGTCAAGACCTCATCCTTGTAATTATTCTCAACTTAAAGATGCGTGTGAAGAAGAATTGAAGATGGAAGGTATTGGGGAGGCCAACAAAATGTCTGAAAGACTAATTTCGGATACAGTTGTATGTGAGCTTTGCATATTTGGTAAAGCACACTAGCGAGGTAACAAGCAGCAATTAACTAATTAAGAACAAACTATTCTTGATGAAAAGAAGTAACGTGTTGTTACATTTCTTTTTAATTATAAACGACTTAACTTGATTAGTAAAAAGCTACCTTTCATGTTTCATAATCAAAGACTGAAAAGTAAATTAATAAATGTTTCTTTTCCGTCATCACTCTTACTTTAAGCTTAAATTATCCGAGTGAACTTTGTGAAAACATCAATATCATTTGATATATGGATGAATTCTTACGTGAGTTAGATTAAGATTAAAAAATAGGAAAAGATGTTGACAGAAAGTACCGTTTTATTTTCTGGTGGAAGCTAGGGTCCTGTCTATTCTGAATTGTCTAATGAGTTATTAGAAGAAAACTTGAGTTAGAAATTTATGCAAAAAATACTTGGAGAAACGAGAAAGAATCTTTCTATAAGCCCATTAACCGAGAAGCAAACATATGAGCTGTCAACAGAACCCCACAAAGGACCATATCGATCATACCAACTTTGAAACTTCAGCTTTTAATTTCTTGGCTTTGATCATGAGTAGCGCAAGAAAGAAAATAAATAAATCCTCATAGATTATATTCGTACTAATAAAAGAAAAAAATATCAAACCGAAAATTTGTCAAAAGAAGAAGCCTAAAACCGTACCCTTTTGAGAAACATAAAAGGAAATGTGGAGCCAGAAAATGAAGAAATTGCTCCCACTTTTTGGTATACCCAGTGGCACGAGTAAGGCTAATTTGGACATATTTAACAACATTTGCGAGAGAATATGGCTTTTGCTCTTCGGCGGTGGTAACTTTTCTTACTCATGTCTGTCTGTCTGTCCTTGGATTTGCCTTGCGGCCACTTTCCCCATTGTAATTAATCCTTTCTTTATGGCTCAAAACGGCCTAAACTCTCATGCTCATTTACAGTAGGTGCGCTTTTATTCTTTATACAAGCTATATATATGTAACGTGGGCTAAACCTAAATATGCTCTTCAGAGGCGTCCTCCCATGCAAAAGAATACTACTGTACGTAATTAGACTATAATTTGCCGCATTGCCTGCCCTTCTTTTCGACTCGAATCGGCTGCATGTGACAATTATATGATGAGAAACCCGAGTTGAAAGTGCCTTGCATAGAGAGGTAGAGTGTCCACTGCAGCCAAGGATGACTTGCCGGCATTGGTCTTAACTTATGACATTACAAGTTACGTACCGGGAGCTGGCAAGTTGTCTTTGGCTATGTTGGGCTCTCTTCTTCACATGCATGGCCTAAGCGACTGACCGGCCACGGTCCACCAACCACACTAATGACACATTCCCGTTCTTCAACAGGTACTTTGGATATAAGTCTACTAGCTACATTTAATCCCAATGCTGAGTTGTAACTTTCAAATATACTACCATATATATGGACCAACTAATGTATCCTATTTTTAAATCACATGCTTTCTCAAAGTACGGACGCAATAGTTAAATTGGAAGCAATTTTGTGTGCTTAAAATTATGAACGAGTACTATTAGTGTCTTAAGATGCGCATATATCTATGTTAATATAAGAAGGATAGACAAGCATTGGGAAGTAGACCGTTTTCTGTCTATCCTGCTTTTATTTTTGTTCTTTATTATTTTATTTGTTTTTTATTTTCCTTTTTTTCAGTTCAACGTGTGTATGGAATTCCCTGAAGGAATCATGTAGGAGCATTTGGTTTATTATTATTATTATTATAATAAAATTTACAGTGGGTCCCACATAATATATTTACCAATTTGTCACGTTTCCCTTTTATACTTTTTTGGGAATCTCTTTTAATTTATGAGTAAACAATTTTTCTTTTCTTTACTGGAAATAAACAATTTTTCTTTAATTGCCATGTTAGATAAATTTGTCTATTTCTTACGAAAATTAGATGTTCCTTTTTTTTTTTTTGCCTTTCTTTCTTTTGTTTTTTTTTTCTTTTTGTTTTTTTAATGGTCGATCCTGTGGAAGTTTACAAAGATGTTTTTTGTCTATCTTTTTCAGAAAGATCATAACTATAACAGAATATTTCGATTTCTGGGTTGTAATTTTCGCTTCATTTTTCACTAAATCGTGTTTAATATAAGTTAATTGTTTAATTGTAAATAAAATGCTCTAACACATGGGTGACCAAGTTTTATAGTCTTTTCTTTCTAAATTATAAGAAGTGGTAGTCTCTCTTTCTGTATTATTATTATTATTTGATTTCACTTGCTATATATTGTTTTTGGCGTTTTACAATCTTATCTTTTTTAAGTTTCAGTTTCATTGTTAAAATGTTACATACGGACTTTTTTTCTTTGAGTGAATATATATATATATGGATGTTGATGATAAACTTTAAGTTAAATTGAAAATTGACATGCTTATTATTAGAATGCGCACCATAATTTGAATTAGAATTTGAATTGTATCGTCCATTACCCATCCTGGTTGCTTAATTTTTTTTTGTTTGGTTTATAATTTGTTTGTCTATTTCTCTTTCAAAGTAATTTTTAAATGTTTGATTAATTAGAAACCACAAAGGCCCACTTTGTTTTATTTATTTTAGTTAGAAATTAGACCACCAGTTCTTTACATATTAGAGAATTGCCATTTTATAAATTTTCACTTCTTACATATAGAAAAAAGCTCTTTTCTTCAAAATAAAAATCAAATTTGCTACTTCCTTTTTATTTTTTTAAGAATAATTGAAATATACTTTTTATGAGTTTTAGCATGCATATAAAAAAAAAAAAAATCCCCTAAGCAAACGGGTCACATGCCTTAGCATGTGGCTTATAAACTAGTATATATATATATATGTATATATGACGCCAATTTTTTTTTTTTTTGTGTTTTTTCTTTCCAAGAAGACATATTTATACATCTGGAATCGTTCCCTTTGACTGCGTACAATGACGGTAGATAATGATGTTTGAAAAATAATTTGCAGTTGGTAGTAATTTTGAAAATTAATTTTTTAATATCAACCAACAGTTTTTCATAACTAACGCAGCGAAACTAAAATGTAACCTGAGAATGAAAACACATAAATACATATAATATATAGAATTATATATAATTTCTTGTTAAAATTATTAACCTTAGGTACCAATAACTTATAAGCTCAGCTACTCTAATTTTTCTTTTGTTTGTTATTAAATAAAACATGTTCTTTGTTTAATCTATATACATTAAATAATCTAAAACAAACTCTCTAAATTTAATTCAATAGAAGCATTAAGACGAAGAATATAGGTTAATCTAAAAAACAAATACACATGCTCAGTTTATTTATCTTAAGTTATGTATCACAGCCAAGCAAAACCTTCTCACAATTATTGATCACAATTTATTACTAATAATCAGAAATTCAAGACAATTACGGATCAAGAGTTCTAATCTAGTAATAAAAGTAGTCAAATCCTATATTTAGATGGCCATCCAAATAAAACAAGATAAAAGTCATAGACAATATATAATTATTGAAGAACAAAACAATCTCAATTTACAAAATGGAAAATAGTATTTGAAAATTAATTACAAATTTCTGCCAAGTGTTTTGAAATCACCTTTAACCGAAAAGATGTTAGCTAAGAAAGTTCATAAAATTAAATTATTTGTAATGCAACACTAACTACTTTAGAAGAGGAAAGAGAATAAATGTTGAAGTGATTCTTACAGGCTGTCCACGTGTCTCTGAATTACTGACGTTGTATCTACCAACTGTCCACGTATCCTTGCTATCATAGCGTGTTTTTTTCTTCAAGTCAGGTCGGAGAGGCAGGGGTGCCCACTGCCAAGACTCTCCGATGATTAAGTCAGTTGTTTATCCCTGAGACTGAGAAGCAAAGATTTAGTTTTTCTTTTTATATGTCTATATTAATCTCTCCCTTTTTTGAGGGGGAAGCAAGGCTTATATATATAATCCTGGAACTGGGAGCTTTTTCTGGCTCTCAATCCCATAATTGAGTACCTTTTTCTCATCATGACTTACTCCAGAGATCATAGGCCGTGATTACAGTGGTTTCCCTTGCATCGTCGTGGCCTGCTTTTCGCTGTCCTATACGACTCAGGCCTGTCGGGGGCGAGACTTTGACAAACCACCATTCTGAAAGGGTGGTTTGCCCAATGTGTGCGCCTACCCAAGATTGCATTAAATGCCTTGTCTAGGTCTTGAGCAGCGCCTTGCCTCCCGTGGTCTTATGGCGAAAGACCCTAGAGGCTTCTGACCCCCAGCTGTCGAGGCAAGAACTGGATTGGGCCGAACCGTCCAGGATCTGGGATAGATTCGGCCCTAGCCTCGGACAGCCTATGGGCCCATGCGGTATCACGTGTGACTCGCGTGGCTTTTAAATGGTTATTCTGGACACGTGTCGGATGGCGTGCCCCCCTTGTGACCTGCTTTACCACTTAATCGACCACGTGGTACGTGAACTAGGAACGGGCCCCACAACTGCCCTCATTTCCCTACTTAATGGATTCGCATCCATCAAATAGGGAAATCGTATCTCCAGTCCTACAATTCGAGAGATACACGTGGCCCCTTACCATCATTTCTTCCTAATTACCGACGCTGGTGCACGCTATCCCGTGTCACGATTGCTCTCCAGATTTTTGAAATTCTAGTGCTTCAGCTTTCCTCGCACCGTTCCTTTCCAAGGGGGACTTTTCGGCTCCCTTTCTATAAAAACCGCATTTACGCTCGTTTCTTATTTTACCAAAATCTCCAAGTATTCTAGCTTTCTAAAATCTTAGGGTTTCTGACTTTTCCCTTTGCTAGAACCTTTTGCTCCTTTTGATTGTGTCCAGAATGATGGTCTCGAACCAGAATCAGAAGCTCTGCCTTGTCATAGATTCGGAGTTGGATCCGCTGAGGAGGCAGTTCTGCTTCCCTGGCAGAGTTACATTATAAAGGGTCGAGGGCCCCGCGGATTGGTACCTTCGTCCTCTGCCCCCGAAGGCTCTATCATCTTGGGGAGGAGGCACCTTGAATGGCTACGGTTTCCCCTTTCTCTCCTGATCCATCAGTTCTTCGCTCTGATGGGGATTCACCCGATTTAGCTGAATGCTAACAGGTTGATGGGGCTCTCTGCTCTGTCAGTTCTCTTTAACGTGCATATCGACCTGGAGGTGGTCTTTTATGCCTACAAGCTCATCCTCATCCCCAAAAAGAGCTCCTACCCCACTTTCTACCTCCAGCCGCTCTCGGCACGTCATATTTTCTGGGGCTTGCCGAGGTCAGATAAGCAATGGGACTCCCACTCTAGGCTGTATGCCTTCGGAGGGGCGTGGTGCTCTCCTTGGGTGAATGGGGAGCGCTTCCAAGTTCTTTCATTTTTTCTACAAAGTAAGTACTAGGTTGTGATTTTTTTGGATCTGTGTACACCTCATCTGTTATTACTCATGATATTTTGCCTTGCTCAACCTCTGCGGAGGAAAGCAAGTTTGAGCCGCAACTGTCGGTAGGGCGGATCGAGGAGCTAGAGGGGATCGTCATCTTTGGGTGCTCTGGGGATTGCCGACACATCAAGGCCATCCTGAATCCCTAGGTGATGAACATGATGCCTAGGATGGTCTCATATCTCCTCTTCCCATTGGACACCTGGGTCATCATAAAGCACCTGCAGAGCCAGCTTGATGCCTCGGCTCTGAACTGGTTCCTTGGGATGAGCAGAGTCGCATCGCCATGGTGGGTCATCAGATCACGACCTCGAGCCAGCTGGCGGGTCCCAATGATCTGGTGGCACTGACGAGCCACAAGCTCGAAGAGGCGGTGAGGCTCATGGCTGAGGAGTGTGTCGAGCTTCGTAGAGAGGAAACCGCTGCCTCCAAGATGGTTAAGGGTGAGTTCATTTTCGCATCCTAGGGCTCCATCGATCTGGTCATGGCTGCATTCTAATCACGTTGCTTGCTCTTTACAGGTTCTGATGCAGGCCCTTCGGCAGACCCTTTCCCAGTCAAGGGGAGTGCCACTGTGCATAAGGCTTGCTCCAAGGTTCCCGCTGGTCGGCGTCTCGTGGTGTCCTCGAAGGATAAAGCTGGGGGGCAGGGAGTTGTCACCCTAAGAACAGGCTTGGACGATGACCGGGAGGGCCTGTTCGCACCCGATGGTGAAACACCTGTGGTCTCCTTTTCTGAGGCAAGCGGACCCTCGACTCGGGAGATGCTGGCCATAAAGCTCGTATACGGCAAGGGGGCGCCTTCGAGCCTGCCCGGGGAACCCGCTGCTCTGACCTCTTCTGCCCCCAACTCCGGTTTGAAGATAGGCGCGGGGTCCGATGCTGCATGCCCCTGTGGGGAGATTGCCGAGCTCAGCTGAGGTGCTCCGAGGTTGAAATCACGGCTGTCTTCCCCTCCCCCGGTCCCGATGAAGCAGAGTCGCGAGGCTGACTGGTCCAAAGAGAAGGAAAGCCTGGTGGGGAAGAAGGGCAGAACTACCCCCTCTTCTGACAACGATGACGACGGGGCTATGGTGACCCTCATGAGGAGGAGAAGGTCTATGCACGGTGACCCGTCAGGGGAGTTGGTCAAGACAAGACCGAAAAATCATATTCAGGTGGGGCTCTAAGGGGGTGGCAGCCGAAGCCACCTATATAGCAGCAGTCACCGTGGCCTCTTCTGCTGAGGATGCACTGCCCCCTGTTGTCACTAAAAGCACGCGGCGACGTCCTGCCTCCTACCATCTTCACCTCTACCATTTCGGGAGCGTCGAAAGAAGCTACTGGAGTGCATTCGGCGGAGGGAGAAGGCATCCTCACGGTTGGCGAGGTAGAGCCACATTCCTCAGATGCGGACAACGCTCAGGGAGAGGGTCTAGCTGTGGAGTTCGAGCTGGAGGCGCTCTCCCTGGAGAATGTTGAGCTCGTCGTTGGCCGCAGCATTGCACAGGTTTGGCTCGTCTGGCCCTCAATTCCATATTTTTCAGAATCCTTGCTGAATACTGACCTTGCTTTCTTGTGTCTTACAGCTAGCCACCGTTTAGTCCTTCTACTATTCTCGTGTCAGGGAGCTGACCAGGGAGATGAATGCCTATGCTGCAACGGCTGAGCGGAGCGAGGTCACCCTTGCCATGTGGAGGGTGGACTTCGACCTGTATCGGAGCCTGGAAGAGGCTAGGGTCAGTAGTGTAGTGGCTCATGCTCTGAGCATCGAGAGGGTCAGGCATGAGGAGCTGGTTGCCAAGCTGGCCGAAGCAGAGGCTGACAGGTTGGCTCAAACTGAGGCCACCAGGCTAGCCCAAACCGAGCTCAGGGAAGAAGAGCAGGAGCTGCAAAACACAGGGGCAGAGGTGGGGCTGGCATTCATCGCTTGTGACAGAGCTATCGATGATGCCAAAGAGGCGAGGAAACTTGAGGTGAAAGCCAAACTGGAGGCCCATTCCCTGCAGCGCAGGCTCGATCGGTCCAATGAGGTAAACTGATGTCTTTACTTGGGTCATAGGAAACTGATGGGAGCTCATGCAGAGTTATCTCACAAGCACGGCGAAGACCAATTCGAGGGCCACACAGAGGTGGTTATGCCAGACCAATTCGATGAGTAGAAAGGCATCAAGAGGGACCATTATTCCATCAGGCACTATATGCAGTACTTGGGGGATGAGATCAACATCGTATACCCCGCTGATATGTTGAATATGCTCGATGAAGAAAAAGACGGGCCCTCTACATCTGCCTCTGTCGCCAGGGAGATTGTTCCTGCTTCCGGTCTGTCAGAGCTGGCTACGAAGGTTCGGGGCAGTCAATCTAGTCTTGGCGCCTTAACTAGCGGAGGGTCAGGCACGGTTGTTTTGTCTAGTGATGATTCTGACTCCGGTACACCGCCCTCTGCTGAGGCTGGTCCAAGCGCCGAAGCTAGTAGCGCTCCCATCATCGGAGGTAACTAGAGTCTCTCGCTTTTTGCGTATTTGTAATATACTAATTGTGTTATGTAAAGCTAACCCTCGTTGTAAACACCTATTTTGAATAATAGAAATAACACATTTTTCTCACATTTATTCCCCTCTCTCTTTTTTGTTGCCCGCGTTCATGTTCAGGGTTGGACGTCATATACGATGCCATTCCCTTGTCGGCAATGCGGCTGACTTCTGGGTCTGGCTCAATCGTATATGATTTGGAGTTTTTAGTGAATTCTCCTCGTGCTATGATTGACAAGATTAGCTCTGGAGATTGGGATGTGAGTTTCGGCTCCTCCGGCTTTGAGGATGTATAACCTCTATTATGACTTGTCTTGGCAGAATTCGATCTGCATGTGTGGCTGGACTTCTCTGACCCCAAATGGGAAAGCGCCAGGGGTTGGTTGACCACTACTTGGACCCGTCGCTACAGAGGAAAAGGCTCGGGCTTGGCTCTTATCGGGAGCAAATAGGGCGTTACCACTCCGATGTGTCCCTCCGAGTCTGTCCAAGACCTGCTTCTTACAAATAGAGCCTCCGGGTCCGCGTCCTTATTGACTACGCATTTTGTATTTTAGGCAATAATAAATAGAGTTTGGTTTTAACTTCTGTCTTCGTGTCTTGTCTTGTATTGGCCTACTTCTAACGGGTAGGCCCTAGCTCCGTTCACTTGCAGTCCATGCGTAGCTAAGGCACTCTCTGGGGAGGGTCTGCTTCTAAAGGGTAGACCCTGGCCCCGTTTGCCTTCGTCTCATGTGCAGCTAAGGTGCTTTGGAGAGGGTCTACTTCCAACGGGTAGACCTTGGCCCCGCTCGCCTTGGTCTTGCGGGCATCTAAGGTGCTCTGGGGAGGGTCTGCTTCC
This sequence comes from Parasponia andersonii, assembly GCA_002914805.1. Classification (NCBI taxonomy): domain Eukaryota; kingdom Viridiplantae; phylum Streptophyta; class Magnoliopsida; order Rosales; family Cannabaceae; genus Trema; species Trema andersonii. The sequence goes on from JXTB01000419.1 coordinate 166,354, forward strand.
AACGGATAGACCCTAGCCCCGTTTGCCTTCGTCTCATGCACAGCTAAGGTGCTCTAGGGAGGGTCTGCTTCCAACGGGTAGACCCTAGCCCCGCTTGCCTTGGTCTCACGTGTAGCTAAGGTACTCTGGGGAGGGTCTTCTTCTAACGGGTAGACCCTGGCCCCGCTTGCCTTTTTCTAACACACAGGTAAGGTGCTCTCTGGGGAGGGTTTGCTTCCAATGGGTAGACCCTGGCGCCACTTGCCTTTATCTCGCGTGTAGCTAAGGTGCTCTCTGGGGAGGAAGGGTCTGCTTCTAACGGGTAGACCCTGGCCCTGCTTGCCTTTGTCTCGTGCATAGCTAAGGTGTTTTCTGGGAGGGGTCTTATATCCCAACTCTTTTCCTGTCATACAAGAATTCATTGAGGGCTGGTGGCAAGTTTTCATCGCACGGCCTCTCACCCTTCGTACATCTTCTCAGGTCATCGGCGAGCGATGTGATCCCCGTTGTATGTTTCTAGATAAGGCCGACTGGCAAGTTTTGGTTGTACATCTCATTCTTTTTCGTACGTTTTCTCGGGCCATCGGCAAGTATTTTATTGCACGATATGATTCCCATAGTACGATTGTTTTCGAGGTCTGCTGGCAAGTTTTTGGTTGCGCAGCTCATTCTTCTTCGTACATTTTCTCGGGCCATCGGTAAGCGTTTTATTGCACGATGTGATTCCCATAGTACGATCGTTTTTGAGGTCTGCTGGCAAGTTTTTTGGTTGCGCAAGTCTTTCCTCTTCGTACATTTTCTCGGGTCATCGACAAGCGACGTGATCCTTGCAGTACAATTTTTGATGAGGTCTGCTGGCAAACATTTTATTGCTCAGCTCTTTCCTCTTCGTACATTTTCTCAGGTCGTCCACAAGCGACGTGATCCCCGCAGTACGATTTTTGATGAGGTCTACTAGCAAGCATTTTACTACTCAGCTCTTTCCTCTTCGTATATTTTCTCGGGTCGTCAGTAAGTGACATGATCCCTGCAGTACGATTTTTGATGAGGTCTGCTGGCAAGCATTTTACTGCTCAGCTCTTTCCTCTTCATACATTTTCTTGGGTCGTCGGCAAGCGACGTGATCCCCGCAGTATGATTTTTGATGAGGTTTGCTGGCAAGCATTTTACTGCTCAGCTCTTTCCTCTTGGTACATTTTCTCGGGTTGTCGACAAGTGACATGTTCCCCGCAGTACAATTTTTAATGGGTAAATAATTTGTAGGGTCTGGTACCGAAGACATACCCTTTTTCGTAGCAATCCAAAGCATAAGTCCATGTGGTAGAAACCCTGACCGGTTTTGGAAGTAAGCTATTCAATAATACAAGTATTTACATGTATTTCACAACATTTACATGTATCTTACACGTGGTACTTTTTCAAGTGCTGGGTGCTCTACGTGTTTGGTAGGCTCTTTTCGGTCTTAAGTTCTTTTAGGACATATGCACCATTGTCAAGTGCCTTGATCACCTCATAGGGTCCAACCCAGTTAGAGTATAGCTTCGAGGAATTCCCCGTTCTGACCTTCAAGACCCAATCTCCGGCATTAAATCGACGAGTGCTAACCTTCTTTGCATAGTAGGACCTGGCCTGCTGAGGTTACAAGGCCAGGTGGACTAGGGCTATGTCCCTTGTTTCTTCCAGGAGGTCTGTGTTGCAACTTAGCTACTGCTCGTTTAGTGAGACGTCTCTTACCACTTCGGAGTGAAGGGTCAGGAGGACAATCTCGGTCGGGATCACAGCCTCCGACCCATAGACCATGGTGAATGGTATTCTTCCTGTTGACCTCCGCTCCGTGGTTCGATGGACCTACACAATGGCCAGTAGCTCTTCTATCCACCTACCTTTAGCCTCCTGCAAGTTCTTTTTAATATTGCTGAATATGGCCTTGTTCGTTGCCTCTGCTTCACCGTTCTCCTGAGGGTAGTTTACGGATGAGAAACTGAGCCTTATATCATACAACTCACACAGTTCCTTAAGCTTAGCATTCTAGAACTACGCACCGTGATCAGTGTATATCTCTTTCGGTATTCCGTATCGGCAGATTATGTTTTTCCAAATGAAGTTCATTATGTCTGTCTTATTAACGGTCACGTAGGCTTCAGCCTCTACCCATTTGGTGAAATAATCGGTGGCTAGCAAGGTGTACCTTCTTCCCCTTGGACTTCTGTAGAGCTCTTCGACGATGCCAGGCCTCATTTAGTGAACGACCAAAGAGTTATGTTCGAATGGAGTTCCTCCGTGGGTTGGCGCTTCATAGGGGTGAACCTCTGGCACTTGTCACACTTCTTGAAAAATTGGGCTGCCTCGATCATCATGTATAGCCAGAAGTATCCAGCCGTCAAGCCCTTGTAGGCGAGGTTACATCCGCCAGAGTGGTTGCCGTATGCTCCTTCGTGGATTTCCTCCTTTAGCTTCTACGCCTCGACAGGACCTACGCACCTCAGCATTAGTCCCATCGTTGATCTCCTATACAGTCATCCCCCTACCATCGAATATCTGGCAGCCTTCAGTCTGATCGACCTCGCTTCTTAGGGGTCTGCGGGTAGGTTCCCCAACGCCAAGTATTGGGTGATGGGTTTCATCCACCCCTTGTCTGCAGAGTCAGTTGCAAACACATGGCATGCAGGGGTTTCTGAAGAGTCCTTCATGTTCTCACCCTCTAGCAGAATCTCCGCGTGTCCGGTCGTTCCCCCGATCAAAGCGATTTTAGCTAGCATATCGGCCTTTTGGTTCATCTCCCTAGGTATTTATTCGTTATTGAAACTGCTAAAGTAGGCTTTCGCCCCCATTACCCTGGAGAAGTACCTGTGTAATCTCAGCTCTTTTACTCCAAAGTCTCTCCTGACCTGACCCACGATCAGCTGCGAGTCGGTCTTTATTAGCGATAAGGGATATTACAAGCCGTGAGAGAAAGATGAGAGCTCAGTCTTTTACATTTAGTTGATGTATGATATGTACAATTATGTGTTTCTAGTTTTGATTTTGAATACTTGAATATTCTAGATATCAAATATTTTATAAACTTGCTTCATTAATGGATTTTGGAAAAGATAGTAATGAAATAGATTTGGTAAAATTGCATCCATTAAAAATGTAATTGAATTTCTATTGAGCATATGGACGCTCATTCCCCGTACTTCTCCCACTTTCAGGAGTTTGACTTTTTGAGGTAGTTGTCGTGATTGATAGACAAGCTATGCAACTTGTGTATGCAGTTCTACTATTAATCTCTGGTGGGTATTTATACTCTAATAACTTTCTTCCTGTGTATAATTATTTAGTCAAGATTAATAAACTTACTAAGTGGATGTATGAGGATGATTTTATTATTAATTTGAGAACATGAAAACTTAAGTGATTTTATGTAAATTATTTTGAATATTAGACTAAAGTTTTCAACTGAACTCAATTTACTAAAATTTATGATTTCTCAAACAAGTATCTAAATAAGATAGCTGGAAATTTTCTTGAACTTTAATGGATATTGTTCTTAAGTAGTTTAAAACTAATAATAGTTTTTAATGGTTATGAAATTCATAATAATTTAAGGACTAAAATAAAATTGTCTAATACTTGATTTCTCTTGAATTTCATAAAATTAATATTTTATTATATTTTCACTTAAAATTACTAAAAGTCACGACTTTGGATTTCTTGTCATGACAAAAATGGTATCAGAGCTACAGGTTTCAGATCTATCTAGGATCTTGTCTGTGATATATTTTTGTTTAAAAAGGATTTTGAAAAGTGTTTGACAAATACCTTGTACATCACTTAAGAATTGAGTAAATGTGTTGTCTTTACTCTGATTCGTTTTAATCCTTCATTCATCTCCTTAGATTGAAACTTTAGTATTCTTGAGATGGTTATAACCCAAAAATTCTAGTCTTAGAGGTATTAGATTAACGCTAGACTAGTGAATTCTACATCTATTTAAGTTCTCTAATTTAAATAGACATTTATACTTATACTCCTATGTCCATTCAGGTGGTGAGCTATGAGTGAACTCTCTAGGTTTTATGATAGCTATTTCGTACTAGGTATTTAAATACCTTGATTTAGTTCGATATATATTTAAATTTTGGGATCAAATTTAACTTGTTGATCTTCATATGTTTTTAATTCCTCGGTTTGAGTTATCTGTAGTTGATGTTTATATCAACTTATTCGAAATTGATGATATTTTTACATGACATATGGCTCGTTGTTTAATAAATTGGTATGATATATTGAGTTTCCTTAAATGTGGTATTATACTAAAGTCGCCAAGATTTGGTTTGTCATTAGTAGTAATTTGAGAGAATTATTGATTTAATTTAAATTGAAATTCTTGGATTATTTGGTTTTGTTTGAATTAATAGACTATAATTTTGTTTCCTTGTAAGTCATTTACTTGATATAATTTATTTTGCTTACTTAATAGCTACATACCTAGGTTTACTTATTTTCTCAATGTGAAACTTTTGGAATTTGAAATTTTTTTCATGATTAATGGATTAATGAAATTTTTACTAATTGAAAAAAATGAGATTGTTTGTTTAGATGTGGTTTCCATTTAGTCTTACATTACTAAATACATAGAATCGACCTTCTAATCCTTATGTGAATAATTATTTGATTATAGGTAATTGAATCAAATTTAGAACTTGCTTACATGATTTAAGTGACTCTAAATCTCCAAAATTGATTAGCATGGTTTGAAATGAAGTAGGCTATTATGTTTTATGAATTGTACATCTTTATTCACAAAAGGACCATAGATATTTTAAACTTGAGTATTAGTTAGATAAAAAGTAATTTACTTTTTCAAAGGTCGTCTAATTTCAAAAACTTATGGTAATTTGTAAAACTACACTATTGTAAAGTTCGAACTTTGATGTATATAAAATTTATTATGGTACTAAATTAATCCTAATTTATATTTGATAGAGCTAATTAGAGAATCCTTGACCAAGAAAGTTTTTTACAAACTCAAAGTTACGAGTATCTTTCTAGATTTGAATATGGTAGACATTTTGGGTACTTGACTTAGAAGCTAAAATGTATTTTCACACATTTACATATAAATTAACTTAGAACTAAACTTGGGGTATTTATGAAAATATTTATGTGACAACTTGGGAAAGAAGTTTGACTTCTTAGAAAATTTATGCAGTATAAGTGTAAATGTTTGAAAAAATTATGCATGTATCAAAGATGCCATATTTATAATATGTTGTCATAAGAATTTTACTAAGTAAAATTTGGTTATAGTATCTAATTTTGAATATATTGTGGATAAAAATGCTTTAGATTTTGAATCTTAGTTGGAAGTTTAGAAAAACAAAAAAAAAACCTTTTCATTATTATGGTTTGATGTGCTTTGTATATGCTCCTAAACTTCCATTCTTATATGTGGCTCACTTTATTGATTTATACATGGTGACAGTGAACTTTGGAATATTAAATCCTTGTTAAGTAATAAATTATTTTTTATTAGTTAAGTCAAGTTGGGTTGACCTTACCTTAGTGGTCTCAATTGGAAAATTAAGCACTTGTGTGATCAATTTAATTTGATATCCTAAGTATTGAAAATTCTAGTGTTAGAGACTTAGGGTGATGTCTCATTTGAGTTTCAAATAGAAATAGATTGGTTTTGAATACCTAAGTCTTACAAGGACTTAGGTGGTACATGATTGTACACGGTATTTTCATTCGAAGATTTAAACTTCATGGAAATTAGATTTTTAAATGAATTCAAGCTATGATTTAATATACTTGATTGGGTGTTTAATAGAATTTAAGTTATGCAAAATAATATGTGGTATTTCCTTTAAAAATATAAATTAAACTTTTAAATTCTTGACGTTGTACAAGTTACAACTTGAGTAAGGCTAAAAAAAAATGTCTATTCTAAAAGTTTAATAATGACACTCTCTACTATTTTTCCAAAACACTTTATAAAATTTCTATCTTAAAAGTGTCTTTTAAAACCATTTTTAATCAAATTATTAGAGTGTGGTAACTTTAAATTTATAAAACGCAAAGATAACCTTACTAAAGTATACCTTACCTAGAATTTTTCATAAATAAAAAATTGTGGAAACGTATTTGCACATAGATATGCCAGTTAAAATATGCTTTTGATAAGGTCTGCTGGCAAGTATTTTATTGCTTAGTTCTTTCCTCTTCGTACGTTTTATCGGGCCGTCGACAAGCAACATGATCCCCGCAGTACGATATTTGATGAGGTCTGCTGGCAAGCATTTTACTACTCAGCTCTTTCCTTTTCGTACGTTTTCTCGGGTCGTCGGCAAGCGACATGATCCCCATAGTATGATTTTTGATGAGGTATACTAGCAAGCATTTTACTGCTCAGCTCTTTCCTCTTCATACGTTTTCTCGGGTCGTCGACAAGCAACGTGATCTTTGCAATACGATTTTTGATAAAGTCTGCTGGCAAGCATTTTACTGCTCAGCTCTTTCCTCTTCGTACGTTTTCTCGGGTCGTCAGCAAGTGACGTGATCCCCGCAGTACAATTTTTGATGAGTGAATAGTTCGTGGGGTCTGGTACTAGAGACATACCCTTTTTCATAGCAATCCAAAGCATAGGTCAATGTAGCAGAAACCCTGACCTGTTTTGGAATTAAACTGTTCAATAATACAAGCATTTATATGTATTTCACAACATTTACATGCATCTCACATGTGGTACTTTTTCAAGTATTGGGCGTTCCACGTGTTTGGTAGGTTCTTTCTGGTCTTGAGTTCTTTCAGGATCTATGGGTCGAGGAATTCCCCGTTCTGACCTTCAAGACCCAATCTCCAGTGTTAAATCGACGAGCGCAAACCTTCTTTGCATACTAGGAACTGGCCTCTGTGTTGCGGCTTAGCTACTGCTCGTTTAGTGAGGCGTCTCTTACCACTTCGGAGCAAAGGGTCGGGAGGCCATTCTCAGTCGGGATCATAGCCTCTGACCCATAGATCATGGCGAATGTTGTTCTTCTCGTTGACCTCCGCTCTGTGGTTTGATGGCCCACACAATGGTCGGTAGCTCTTCTAACCACCTGCCTTTAGCCTCCTGCAAGTTCTTTTTAATATTGCGGAATATGGCCTTGTTCATTGCCTCTGCTTGGCCGTTCCCCTGAGGGTAGTTTACGGATGAGAAACTGAGCCTTATATCATAAAACTCACACAGTTCCTTAAGCTTAGCATTCTGGAACTGTGCACTGTGATCAGTGTGTAACTCTATCGGTATTCCGTATCGGCAGATTATGTTTTTCCAAATGAAGTTAATTATGTCTGCCTTATTAACGGTCGTGTAGGCTTCAGCCTCTACCCATTTGGTAAAATAATCAGTGGCTAGCAAGATGTACCTTCTTCCCCTTAGACTTCTGGAGAGCTCTCAAACGATGTCAAGGTCCCATTTAGCGAATGACCAAGGAGTTATGTTTGAATGGAGTTCCTCCATGGGTTGGCATTTCATGGGGGTGAACCTTTGGCACTTGTCACACTTCTTGAAAAATTGGGCCTCCTCGGTCATCATATATGGCCAGAAGTATCCAGCCGTCAAGGCCTTGTGGGCGAGGCTACATTCGCCAGAGTGGTTTCCGTATGCTCATTCGTGGATTTCCTCCATTAGCTTCTGCATCTCGACGGGACCTATGCACCTCAGCATTGGTCCCATCGTTGATCTCCTATATAGTTGTCCCCCCACCATCGAATATCTGGCAACCTTCAGTCTGATCGACCACGCTTCTTGGGGGTCCGCGGGCAGGTTCCCCAACGTAAAGTATTGGGTGATGGGTTTCATCCACCCCTCGTCTGTAGAGTCAGTTGCAAGCACATGGCTTGCGGGGGTTTCTGAAGGGTCCCTCGTGTTCTCGCCCTCTAGTAAGAATCTATGCGTGTTCGATCGTCCCCCCAATCGACGCACTTTTAGCTAGCTCATCGGCCTTTTGGTTTATCTCCCTGGGTATTTGTTCGATATTGAAACTGCTAAAGGGGGCTTTCACCCCCATTACCATAGAGAAATACCTATGTAATCTCGGCTCTTTTACTTCAAAGTCTCCCCTGACCTGACCCACGATCAGCTGTGAGTTGATTTTTACTACAATCTCTCTACTCCAAAGTGCAGAGCCAGCTCAAGGCCTTACAGCAGCACCTCATTCTCTGCCTCATTGTTTGTTGCCTAGAAACTGAGCCTTAAAGCTTTTTCTACCCTGAGTCCAGCTGGGGTTTGCAGGACTACTCCGATACCTGATCCCGAGGCATTCATGGATCCGTCAGTATAAAGGGTCCAGGCTGATGGGATGTGAGGTAGAGACGTCTGAAGTGGGTACTGTGGCTCGCCGAAGGATTGGATTTCTACCAGGAAGTCCGCCATGACTTGCCCTTTCTTCGCCACTCAAGGCCAATACTCGATATCGTATATCCCTAGTTCGATGGCCTACTTGGTTAGTCGTCCCGATAAGTCCAGTTTGGCCAAGATTTACTGGATGGGGAAATCTGTATATACCGTAACTGAGTGTGCCTCGAAGTATTGCCTAAGTCTTTTCTTAGCGTTGACCAGAGCCAGGACCAGTTTCTCTGCCATACTATATCGCATATTGGCGTCCAGGAGTATGCGGCTTGCGTAAAATACCGGCTTCTGCTTGCTGTCTTCCTCGATGAATAGTACGGCACTGATCGCTACTTCGGACACTGCAAATAAGTGTATACGCACTGCCCCTCTGCCGGGGAAGCCAGGATAGGCGGATGACTTTAGTACATCTTGAGCTTTGCCAGTGCCTTGTCCTGCTCCTCACCCCAGATGATAGTGGAGCTTCTCTTTATGCACTGGAAGAAAGGCTTACATCGGTCGGACATCTTGGAGACAAATCGGCTGAGAGCGGCTATCTTCTCCGTTAAGTGCTGGACCTCCCAAATGGTTGAGGGTCTTTCCACATCTGCGATTGAAGACAACTGGGTTGGGCTGGCCTCAATGCCCCTTCTGCTCATGATGTGCCCCAGGAACTGGCTGGAGGACACCCCGAACACACATTTCTTAGGGTACAAATGCATCTAGTATCGCCTCAGAATCTGGAAATATTCGTCTAAATGTTCCAGATGGCACGAAGCTTCTTTGCTCTTAACGACCATGTCATCGATGTAGACTTCCATAGTCTTCCCTAGCAGCTCGGTGAAATTTTGTTCATGAGCCTCTGGTAGGTCGCCCCCGTGTTCTTTAAGCCAAAAGGCATGCATCGGTAATAGTATAGACCTCACTCCGTAATAAATGCCGTGTGGATCTGGTCCTCCTCATGCAGAGGGATCAGGTTGTATCTAGAGTAGGCATCTAGGAAGCTCATCCTGTCGAATCCAGCTGTCGCATCGACCATTTGGTCGATCCTTGGCAGGGGGAAGCTATCCTTTGGGTAGGCCTTATTCGGGTTGGTGAAGTCTATACAAGTACGGTCATCGCCGTTTTTCTTCTTCACCACCACTGGGTTGGAGACCCAACACAGGTCTACGCATTCCATGATCAGGCCGTTCTCCAGTAGCGTCTCTACCTCCTTGTTGATCACCCTGTTTTTTTCCGGTGTGAACCTTTAGGGCCTCTACCTAACCGGAAGGAAATTGGGGTATGCATTTAACCAGTGGCAGGCATGTGCGGAGTCTATCTCGGACATGTCGTTGTGGGACCATGTGAAGACATCTCTATTCTACCTAAGGAACCCCAACAGCTCGCTCTTTTCTTCCTCGGGCAGCAGGGTCCCGATTAAGACTACCTTCGTCCGTTCTGCTTCTTTCAAAGGGACCGCCACTAGCTCCTCAATCGTGGATTCTAGCCCGTCAGACTCCTCTTTGATCCGCTTCATGTATGCTGACAGACAGTCCTTTGATTGCTATCTGTCCCCCGTCGAGGCGCTCGCGCTCGCGTCGGCTCCCCTCAGGGCGGTTGAAAAATATTTCCTCACAGAGGCTTGGTCTCCTTTGATGTGTATCGTATAAGTACCATCCTTTAATAGATATCTTAAGACCTGGTGGAGGGTGGAGGCAATCCCATGCATAGCGTGGATCCACCCTCTCCTCATGGTGACGTTGAAGGAGGACTGGCAGACGATGATGACAAAGTCCACGTCCAAGCACCTCTCTGCTGTGCAGACCTTCAGGGTCATAATGCCCAAGGGGCTAACCTTAGTACTGTTGAAGGCGAACAGTGGCTGACAGGTCGGCCTAAGTGCGTCTCGATCCAGGCCCATGCTCTCGAATGTGCTGAGGAATAGGACATCGACGCTACTCCCGCTGTCGACCAGGACCCTTCCAACCAACGCGGAGTCGATCTACAGCTTAATCACCAAGGGGTCGTCATGAGGTAGATGCACCGTGGACAAGTTTTGCTGGGTGAAAGTGATAGGGGCGGCTGAGGCGTAGCTTTCTCCCATCACTAGGTGGTTCACGGAGTGGCCTATCCCCTTCAGGTGCTTCACCCTTTCTTCGGTCTTTTTTTGGCATTTTTCCTTCTCTTCCTAACTCTGGGTCGGCTCTGGTCTGCCTATGATAGTCGGCACTATCCTCAGAGCCAGCTCTCCTGACTCGGAGGCCTGGATCTATTTGCCTTTTTCGGGCCTGGGAGCATTTTCCTTTAACTGGCTTCTGCCGGTCTTCACGTACTGCCTCAACTTGCCGGCATGGATCACCATCATAACCTGTGCATAAATGCTACGCCAGTTGATGGTTTCATGCCCGTGATCTTTGTGAAATTGGTAGTACTTGTTCCTATTTTTCATGTGCTCAGGAACACCAGACTTAGGCGGGTCTTTGAAAATGCCCATGTCCCTGGTCTGGAGGTAGATCACATCGATCGACCTATTGAGCTCGTATTTCGGCAGCGGATCCCTAGACGCCTTTCTCCTCTTGCCGTCTTCTTGACTGCCTTGGGTGGGGGCTCCTTGTTTCGGAGTTGGCCCTTGGTCTGGCGCGGGCCTCTTTATTCCTTCCAGGGTCGGGGTTTGCGCTGGCACTGTTGTTATCACGGCGAAGGCCTTGGGCATTTTCTGGTGGCTTTCCAGTACCCTGAATACCCCTTCTGACCTTGCCTGGACGTCTACCATATCGTATGGCAAGTTCAAAAGCAAATAGTCTGATAGCATCGATCTCGGCTACAGGCCCCTGACGAATGAGCTTGTGGCTTGGGCCGAGTCGGCGTTGTGCACTAGGGACATCACCTTGAGAAAACGCGACAAGTATTCTCTCGAAGACTTGTTCGTAGTTTATTCCAACTGGGAAAGGTCTTGCCTGGTTTTTTGCTGCCTCCGGGCGCCCGTGTATTACTTTAAGAAAAGTTTGCGAAAATCTTCGAACCCGTTTATGGACTTCTCTGGGAGTTGTCTAAGCCATAGCAGGGTCGGCCCCGCTAGGGTTATGAAGAAGACTCTGTAGGTTACAGTCTCATCCTTGGTCTCCAAGGCCATCTTCTGCTGAAAGTGGTATATATGATCGAGGGGGTCGGTCTTTCCCTCGAATAGTCTGAAGGTCAGAGTTGTGAAGTCTTTCGACTTGGGCTCCAGCTGGATCCAGTCGGCGAAGGCCGTCCGGTTGATCCCTTGCACAGTTTGCTCTGCCAAATCATCAGGGGTCTAGCTGTGATGGGCCCCGAGCCTTTTACTCAACTCTGCCATCATTTCTTATTTCCAGTTGGGAAGCACACCTTCCGCACTTTCTTGGTGTCTTCGGTCCACCGCCGCTCCGGCTTGGAAAGGCCTTGTCTAACTTTGTCGCTCCTCCTGCATCCGTGATCTAGATGGGGCGGGAACTTCCCTCGGCGGTTGGCCTCCAGACTCTTGTTGGACCTCTTCGTCAAAGTCTTCCCTTCGCCCGCTCCTGGCTTCACTTGCCAGTAGCCCTTTGTGGCGAGCGTTATCTCTGCGTACTTTCGCAACTTCATCTCTTAAACCTAGGACGGCCTTGTGGGCCGTCTCTGCCTTCCGGTTTGCTTCTGCCAGGGCAGCAAGCATTTGGTCTAGCTTTTGTTCTAGACCCAGTCGTGCTTCCTAGGAACTCCTTTTGGCGTCAGGACGTGTGCTCCTGGTTGTCATTCTTGAGGATGCCATTATCCAGCATTGTATGGCCTTTTATTCGGGGAGAGCGCGATCGTGAGACTCCTACTCTTTCTCTCACGCTCAACGGATTCCCACAGACGGTGCCAAACTATTGAAGCAATTCTTACCAGCTGTACACGTGTCTCTGAACTGCTTACGTTGTATCTACCAACTGTCCACGTATCCTTGCTATCCCAACGTGCTTTTTTCTTCAAGTCAGGTTGAGGAGGTAGGGGTGGCCACCTGCAAAGACTCTCCGATGCTTAAGTCAGTTGTTTATCCCTGAAGCTGAGAAGCAAAGATTTAGTTTTTCTTTTTATATGTCTATAATAATCTCTCCCTTTTTCGAGGGGGAAGCAAGACTTAATAACATAATCCTGGAACTGGGAGCTTTTTTCGGCTGTTAATCCTAGGATTGAGTACCTTTTCTCATCATGACTTACCCCAGAGATCACGGGCCATGATTACTGTGGTTTCCCTTGCATCGTCGTGACCTGTTTTTCGCCATCCCCTATGACTCGGGCCTGTCGGAGACGAGACTTTGACAAACTGCCGTTCTATCGGGGCAGTTCACCCAATGTGCATGCCTACCCAGGATCGCATTAAATGCCTTGTCTGGGTCTGGAGCAGCGCGTTGCCTCCTGTGGTCTTCTGGCGGAAGACCCTCGAGGCTTCTGACCCCCAGCTATCGAGACAAGAACTGGAATGGGCTGAACCGTCCATGGTCTAGGATGGATTCGGCCCTGGCCTCGGACAGCCCATGGGCGCATATGGTATCAGATGTGACTCGCGTAGTTTTAAATAGTTACTCTAGAAACGCGTCGGATGGCATGCCCCCCTTATGATTTGCTCTGCCATTTAATCGACCACGTGGTATGTGATCTAGGAACGGGCCCCACAATAAAGATGAAGAACAACTTGAGGCCCCCAATTGATCCTACGTCTCTTAAAACCATGTGAGATCTTCTTGAAATATAAGTCCCTTCAAATAAACCTAGGAAGATCTATTTATTTATAATGTTTCATTATAAAGGGAACTTTAGGAATGTTGCACAACATAGATAGAAAAAGATTAATTCCCACAATTTTCTGAGCCTTGATAATTCCCACAATTTTCTGAGCCTTGATCTTGTGGCCTTCATATCTAAGTACCGCAGTGCTAAGATTCTGCCAAATTACTTTTGTGTAGTACTTCTAACACTATGGCACTAAGGCTCCATCCCGAACATTTTCTTAGCATTTTTAAGTGTCGTTTCCCTAGCTCTCAAGCCTTCAACACCTAGTCTCTATCCAAAAGCCACGTTTCTATCTCTTTTTGTCCATTTAACTCTAAATTACCTAAAAGCAGAAAAGATAAACTAAATACTAAGAATAATCGAGAATCTAACAAAGTAAACATGAGGAAAACTAAAACAAAAAGAACTACACATAACCTTTACTTGTTCTTGAGCAAAACTAAAAAAAAAGGAACTAATTACTAACATTCCAACCTTCTGTCTCAGAAAACCTTAAGAGATCATGGCTTCAAAACCTTATACGCATTAAATCAAATCCATTGAAAAATGACCTAAAGCATATTCTAATTTCAATAACACCAATCTCCTTGTTCTTATACTTTAATTATATTAATTTCATACCATAAACTACTTAATATCACCATCTTTAGTAAATAGTTACAAAAATAATAATATACATTAATTATAACATTCCAAAATGGTAATTCCTTACCAAAGGAACTTCCTCACCAACCAATTGGCGAGGGAGGTTGGTGGTGGTTCAAGAGTACTTCCTCTGTCAGCGATAGGCATGGGTGGCCAATACCAACCAAATTGCCCAAAAGGATCATGGGAGGTGTTACCCTCATCGTGCTATTATGGACACCAAGCTGCACGAGCAGCCACTGGGCTATTGATGTAGGGGTGTGGCCAACGAGGAGCATTGCAGACGGAGAATAACGGTCATCGTTCTTGTTTCAAGGGCAAAAAGGTGGCATAAGAGCTTGGGGGAGATCGTGGGGTAGCTTGGGATTTAGGACCAAATTGGGGAAGAAATGCCATATGCCAAACTTGAATTGAGGATATTTAATTTTCCCAAGTAGCAAAAATGACCCCAAACATGTATTAAATATCTAATTAAGACTTGAATATATCCGGGTCTTTAAATTTTCTCATCTTTAAAAGAATTTCGTCTTGAAATTTAAGTACAAGCTAAAAGTTACAATATAACAGGGAAATCAAAGTACAACATCTATGAAAATTAAATAAGTGAGATACTTCTTATACATCTTTGTGTCAAGCATCCAAGTGACCTCATGTTCCTTGTGATGTTTGCAAAGTATTTTGACTAGTGGTATGTCCCTATTGCGTAACACCTTAAGCTCCTTTCTTTGTATTTGAATTGGTTGATCCTCATAAGATATATCTTCTCGAATTGGGATATATACATATTGAATCAAACGAGATAGGTCTGCTATGTACTTTAACAACATAACAATATTGAATACATTATGAACATGACTCAGTTACGATGGAAGATTCGGATGATAAGCCATTGGTCCAGTCCCCTTAATGACCTTAGAAGGACTGATATACCTTGGAGCTAGTTTATCGTTAACTCCAAATTAATTTGTAACAACATATTTTGGAGTCATTTTTAAGAACATATAGTCACTAGTTTTGAACTCTACTTTGTGCCTCTTAAGGTCTACATAGCTTTTCTAACAATTTTGTACTCCTTTGAGCCTTTCTTGAATATCTTTTATCTTTTCATGATTCTTCTCAATCAATTCAGGTCCAAGAGTAACATGATCTTCAAGTTTTACCCAACATAAGGGCAATATATATATGGTCTCCTATATAGTATCTCATATGGAGTTATACTCATACTGATTTGATAACTATTGTTGTAAGCAAACTTTACTAATGGTAGGTAATCATCCTAGTTTCCACAAAAGTCTAGTATATAAGAATGAATTATACCATTAGAATCTGAATGGTCCTCTTAGATTAACCATCTATTTTAGAGTGATAAGCTATACACAAATTTAACTTTGTACCAAAAGCTTTTTGCAAGGTTCTTTAGAACATTGAAGTAAATCTTGGGTCTCTGTTAGAAACTATACTTGAAGGCACTCTATGCAGGTGAACAATTTTCTCTATATAAAGCTTAGTAAGCTTGGTAAATGAATGGTCAATCGTAATTGGTATGAAGTGGGTAGATTTGGTTAACCAATCATTTATTGCTAAAACTGCATCATTCTTTCTTAAAGTCCTTGGTAGTCCCATCATAAAGTCTGAGGTGATCTCGTACCACTTTTAATCTAAAATAGGTAAATATTGAAGTAGTCTAGCTACTCTCTTGTACTATGCCTTGACTTTCTAACAAGTTAACCACTTGGTTACAAAAACAACTACATCCTTTTTCATGTCTTTCCAGCAATAGTGCCCTTTCAAGTCTTTCTTAGCATTACATGGATGTATTACAAACCTGGACTTTTAAGCCTTAGTGAAGATGGTTTCTCGAAGATTAGAATAATTAGTTATAGCTAACTTCTCATTGACAAGTAAAAATCCTTCTTTATTGGTACTACAACTATCAAATTATTCATCGTTCTAAAGTTTGTCTTATATTATTCTTAGTTCTTTATCTCGCCATTGACTTTTTTGCACTATTTGGGAAAATGATGTTGTAATCAAAATATTTCTAAGGCAAACAGTCTTCTCACTATTGAAAAACTGGAAGTTGTCATCACTAATTATAAGTGAGTTCTTGCAATCCTAAAAGACAAGTCTAACTAATGTACCATGAGGCTTTCTACTCAAAGTATCAGCTACAACATTAGTCTCGCCTGAATGATATTGTCGGTTGAAGTCATAATCATCCATGTACTCAAAACATCCACACTGCCTTAAGCCCAAGTCCTATTAAATAAAAAGATATTTTAAACTTTTGTGATCAGAAAATATGTCGAACTTCACAATATAGAAGTAACATCTCCAGATCTTGAGTGCAAAGAATATAGCTATAAGCTCCAAGTCAAAGGCGGAATAATTTGTCTCATGTGGCTTCAATTGATGAGACACATAAGTCGGAATTAGATCATTCTACATCGACACATCCCAACTCCCTTTTTCTTTTTGAAGCATCTATATGCACCATACAAAGATTATTACTATTAGAACTAGTAAGAACAAGTGCAGTGTCTCAAAACTCGTGCATGTTGTAAAACTTATCAGTGTTATATATCAAAAATTGTTTCTCGACCTCACTAAGTTGAATTTTGATAATGGAATGAAGTTTTGAGTTCTCTAGTAGAAAAATGACCAATTATACTGAACTTAAAAAAAAAGCTAATTTTATTAAGCTAGTCACAATTTTGCCACTTTTAGAATCTTAATTACAGAAATGCCAGCTTTTCCTTTGAAAAATGGCCTAAAACATATTCTAATTTCAATAATGCCAATTTCCTTCTTCTTATACTTTAATTAGATCAATTTCATACCATAAACAACTTTAATATTACCATCTTAAAAAAAATTGCAAAAATGCCAATATATGTCAACTGCAAGATTCCAAAAGGGTAAATCTTTACTGGACAAACTTTATCAGCAGAAAATAGAAAAAAGAGGTCGGTGGTGGTCTAAATGCACTTCACCCATTAGTAGTGGGCATGGGTGGTAGCCGACGGTGGTAAAATTGTCTAAAAGGACCGCAGGCGGCATTGCCGTAATTGTGCTATTGTGCACTCAAGGTGTAGCATGTTTCCACACCAAGGCCTATGATGGCCACACATAGTGTGCATATAGTGCCTCTTATATTGTGCCTATAGGGACATTTTATATTTATATAAGGATATTTTTATCCAGGAACTTGAGTCAAGTCCGTAGCCAAATACCCCATATTCAAGGGCTAAGAATTAGGAGAAAATTATTGTAAATTAAAAACTCAATTACTTTGCATCAATTTTGTCATATGTATTATGGGAAAAAATTATGTTTCCTCCTGTCCAAAGACTAAAAACTCTAAAAGCTCTTTAGAGGAGGTGACCCGAGTACCCATAGGGGGCTTTACTGTGAACCTTCTTGCCTTATCAATGAAAGATATGATGTTTATTCATGCCCATGTGTTGCTTATGTTTTGTTTCGTTGTTACTTACTTGTTGCTTATGTGTTGCCTACGTATTGTCTCGAAGTACTTACTTTATGCTTGTTCAATGCTATGTTATTGCCCTTAACAAGATATTGCCTGCGTCATGGCTAATCAATAGGTTTGTTTTCCTGGAAGCTTGAATTCTAGGTTGATTTGTTAGCTTTAAGCGATAGCAAGTGCTATACGTCCCGCCTATTTTGAAGTGACAAAGAGGCGGCCCATTATAGTTGGTATCAGAGCTTCCGTTAGAAAGCTTGGAAAAGCTTATTGAGATAACGAATAACACCTAGAAGATCATTGTGATTAAGAAGTGCCTAGGAGAACTCGATGGGATCAAGTTCATGGTTAACGATGTTATCAGCATAAGAGATGGATTCGACGTTGTGGGTTTCAACAAAAGATTGAGGCATTAGAAAGTGACATGGAACACATGCTTAGTAGGATAAAAACCTCGATTGGAGGGAAGCCCCTCCAAGCCCATCTAGTCCACCGTGGGGCAATGCATGTGTTGAGAAATTAGAGACGTCAGTGAACAACTTCCAAGGCACGAACAATGACATGGTGGTGAATTGTCACAAGGTATGAGACTAAAGACATAAATACCAAGCTCAACCTTATTATCTGAGTAGTGGGGAGCCAACCTGTGGCTACTCTAACGGAAATGGAGTATATGAGGCCTAAGGTGTCTGAACCACAACATTATAGGGGTGCGATGATGCCAAAGAAGTTGAGAATTTTCTCTTCATCATGGAGCAATACTTCCGGTTAGTGTAACCTGACTTGGAAAAGGCCAAGGTCATAATAGCCATAATTTACTTGTCTAAGGATACCAAGGTGTGGTAGAGGATAAAGTATGCTGATATTCAGCATAGGAGGTGTACCATAGCCACATGAGATGACCTTTGAAGGAGATTGAGAACTCAATTCTTCCTTAAAAATATGGTCAACTCAGGCTCTACACCAGCTACGAGAATTTAAGCAAATGAGCATCATCAATGAGTATGTTAAGAAGTTCTCGAGACTGATGCTTGACATCAAGGATATGTCCGAAGTAGAAAGCTCTTTCACTTCTATAAAGGTCTCAAGCCTTGGGCTAGGATAAAACTATAAAGGCAAAGGATCCAAGACTATGCCACTGCTCAAATGACCATTGAGCATTTGACGAACTATACATCAGAGAATACCTAGCAAAAGAAGAATCAACCTGCTTAAAATTCAAGCAATTCGAGTGGCATGAAACAAGAAAAACTGAGGTTGAACAAAAGTGGAGGAGCGGACAAGAAGAGTAACGAGTATAATTCCTCATCGAGTAGTAATGTACCATCAAATGGGAAGAAACCAATATTTTGCTTTCTTTACAAGGGGCCACACAAGTCCTCTGAATGCTCACATAAGCACAAGCTGAATGCTACTCAGGCTTTGATTGCTCAAGAGGAATATGGCGAGAGTGAAGAGGATGATGAGTGCTAGATGCGGTCCCTAAGCCTATTAAATGCCCTCAAGAAGTATAGAACTAGGGTGAATAAGGCTTTTAGGAAAGGGCTAATGTATGTAGATGCCATATTGAATGCAAAGCTAGTAGGTAGTGTGATGATCGATAAGGGCACCACCTATTACTTTGTGTCAGATGCCGAGACACGATGCCTTAGACTCAAGATTGGGAAAGACACAGGCCGCATAAAGGTTGTTAACTCAAAAGCCTTGGCTACAATAGGAATAGCCAAGCAGGTTCGTGTCAAGATTGGTACTTGGGAGGGAATAATTGACTTGGTCATGGTACAAATAGATGATTTCCATGTCATCTTGGGGATGAAGTTCTTGGTGGAGAAAGATGTTATTCCTAGCTTATCAACGAGAAGCTTGCTGATCATGAGAGAGAAACCCACCTTAGTGCATGTGAAGGTGAAGCAAGCTAATAATGTGAAGCTCTTGTCCACTCTACAGTTCAAGATAGGTGTGAAACGATAAGAACCAACATATGTGTCAGTCCCTTCCGTATATGAAGAAAGAGGGGAAGAAACTATTCCTCCTGAAATCGATGGCCTGCTTAGAAGTTATAGGGATATGATGCTAGATCAACTCCCAAAAGCTTTGGGACTAAGATGAGGCATTGACCACAAGATCAAGATAGTGCCAGGTTTTAAGCCACCTGTTAGAGCTCCCTATTGGATAGCTCCATTTGAGTTGGAGGAACTCAAGAGGCAATTAAATGAATTGTTGGAGGCAGGCCTCATCAGACTATTGAAGGCATAGTATGGAGTACTAGTACTATTCTAGAAGAAACAGGATAAGAGTTTGAGACTGTGCATTGATTATAGAGTACTCAATAAGGTGATGGTGTGAAACACCTACCTTATTTCGCTGATCACAGATTTGTTCGACTAGTTGAGCAAGGCCAAGTACTTTACCAAGCTTGATTTGAGATCAGACTACTACTAAGTGTGGATTACCAATAAGGATGAGCAAAATACCACATGTGTCACTTGATATGGGATGTTTAAGTTCCTCGTGATGCCATTCTGATTGACCAATGCACCAGCCACTTTCTATACACTTATGTACCAAGTTTTCCATGAGTATCTAGGCAAGTTTGTGGTGGTCTGCTTGGATGATATCTTGGTATACCGTGTGTTAATAGAAAAGCACAAAAAGCACTAAGCCATGATATTTCAGAAACTAAGGGATAATCATCTTTATGTGAAGTAGGAGAAATGCTCCTTCGTACAAGAGCCCATCAAGTTCTTAAGCCATGTGGTTAAATGTGGCCATGTTCAGATGGACCTAGAGAAGGCAAGGGCCATCTAAGAGTGGAAAGCCCCTACCAATGTGAAAGAACTACACTCATTCCTAATTTTAGCCAGCTACTACTGGCATTTCGTAGAAACTATTCAAGGCCAGTGGCACCCTTGACAAAGTTATTGAAGAAGGGTGTTACTTGGATATGGATTGTAGATTTTGAGAAAGCATTTGAGAATTTGAAAGAGGCTATGATGAGATATCCTGTCCTTGCCTTATTAGACATTGGCAAGCTCGATGGGTACGTCATATTACACTTTAAGAGGGGTGCTATTGCGAGAAGGCCACCTCGTGGCATGTGAGAGTCGTTAGCTTGTTGAAGCTAAATGGAGAGACACAGCTCAAGAGAAGGAGCTTCTTGCCATGATCCATTACTTAAAGGTGTGGAGGAATTATTTATTGGGGTCGAAGTTTATGGTGAAGACAAAAAACACGACTATTAGTCACTTCCTCGTATAGATAAAACTTACCCTAAAATAGGCTCAGTGGCAGGAATTCATCGCCGAACTTGATTTTCACTTTGAACACAAGGCGGGACACTTGAATCAGGTAGTAGATGCCCTAAGCTGTAAAGCAGAGCTTGCGACTTTGAATCTTCTAGCCAACGTATCGGGATGTGTGGTGACCACTCCTATTAAGGAGCTCATCAAAGAGAACCTGGAGAAGGATCTTGTTGTCAGAACCATCCTAAAGCTCATTGAGGAAGGCAAAACTCGCCATTTCTGAGTGGAGGATGACCTTCTATGGGAAAAAAGTGGTTGTTTGTATATCCCGAAGGCAAGGGACTTACAAAAAGTGCTCATAAATGAGTGCTATAACATTATGGATGGGTCATCTAGGGTGGCAGAGAATGCATACCCTTTTAAAGCAAAAGTATTACTAGCTGTAGATGTGAGATGATGTTGTAGAATACACCAAGACCTGTCTCACCTGCCATAAGATAAAGTATTGAGATAAAAGATGCCTGGATTATTAGAGCCATTACTTGTCCCAAGTAGACTGTGAGAGAGTGTCTCGCTTGATTTCATTGTGAACCTATTGAAGATAGGGCAGCTTGAGAACATCTTGGTGATAATAGACAAATTTTTGAAGTACGCGACTTGGTGATAATAGACAAATTTTTGAAGTACGTGACTTTTATTCTAGTGCCGAAACATTGCACAATAGAGAAGAGAGGCATACTCTTTTTCAGATATATCATGAAATATTGGGGCATGCCTCAGAACATAGGCAGTGACCACGATGTCAAATTCACGGGATTATTTTGGTCTGAACTTTTCCATCTCCTAAGATTATAACTCAACAACTCCTCAAGCTACCATTCACAGACCAATGGATAGACAAAATGATTCAATATATTGTTAGAAGAGTACTTGCGACATTTTGTTAGTGCTAATCAAAACAATTGGCTGCAACTATTTAATGTAGGTCAATTTTACCTCAATGCTTAGAAGTGTGTTTCAACTAATAAGAGCACTTTTGAGATTGTTAATGGCCAGCAACTGTTGTTACCCATATAGTGAATGAGTATCGTGAAAAGAATCCATAAGCCTTCAACTTCACAAAAGAATAGAAGGAAAGTACCAAGATTGCTCGAGCTTACTTGGAGAAAGCCTCAAAGAGAATGAAGAAGTGGATAAATCAAAGTAGACAACCACTAGAGTTCCAACTTAGAGACATGGTGTTGACCAATATTTTTCCTAAACAATTGAGATTCAGAAAAATCAAAAACAAGAGTCTTGTGTGAAAGTATAGATATCCCATGCCCGTTATTTCAAAAGTGGGTAAAACATCTTATAAGCTTGACACCCCTACATATCTCAAGATACGCTCGGTAATTCACATCAGCAACCGTAAGTCATATCATTAAGATTCAACATGCAACCAGCCAACCAGAGTAATTATTTATCTCACGCCGCTGAGCAACAGTGAACCTGAAGACATTCTTGTGAAGAGAATGGTAACTATAGGAACTAGACTGCTGAAGAAGAAGTAGCTTGTCAAGTGGAAGGGCCTCGAAGAAGAAGAAACCGACTAAGAGAGGGTAAAAGACCCAAATAACTACTGTAGAAGAAAAAAAGATCGTAAAGCAGCCAAGTCATCGGGGACGTTGACAAGCTGAGTGGAGAAGGATGTGGTGTGTTACTATACCAAGGCCCATGATGCCCACACATAGTGAGCACACCGTATCTATGTTATACTCGCGGTCATGCCAATGGGTGGAGAATTTTTTATTTATGTAAGGGTACTTTTGTCCAAGGTCATTAGTCAAGTCAGTGGCTAAATACTCAATATTCAAGGGCTAAGAATTAGGGAACAATTATTGTAAATTTAAAACTCAATTATTTTGCCTAAATTTTTTCATATGCTTTTCGCGCAAGAATCATGTTTCCTCCTTCTAGAAGGCTAACAGATCAAAAAACTCTTTAGGGAGGGAGGGGGGTGACCTAGTGCCTATGAGGGGTTTTAGCCAACTGCATGATAGGAGCTTAGCTGTAAACCTCCTTGCCCTATCAATGGAAGATATTATATTTATTCATATCCATGTGTTGCATGTGTGTTGCTTTCGTTGTTGCTTACTTGTTGCTTATGTATTGCCTACGTATAACATCGATGTACTTACTTATTATGTGATTGCTGCTATCGTATCTGCTTGTTTTGTACGTGCTCAATGCTATGTTATTGCCCTTAATATGGTGTTACCTGTGGTATGGTTAACCGATGGATTTGTTTGCCTGTAGGCTTGAATTCTAGGCTGACTTGCTAGCTTCCAGCGATAGTAAGTGCCGCATATTCTGCCAATTTCAATGTTTTAAAGAGGCGGCCTGTGAAACTAGGCAACACGAGTAGTAGCAAGGTACTAGTAAGGGATTCGTCTGGTTTTGAGGGTGAGGCTGGCGAGGTGCGTCGCCAGTAGAGAATGATGGTTGTCATCCTTGGTTCACGAATAGAGAGTGGGTGTGAGAGCTTGGGTGAGATCCTGAGGCAGCTAGGGATTTAGGACCAAATTGAGGGGAAAATGACACATGGTAGAATTGAATTGGGGATATTTAAGTTTCTGATATAGCAAAAATAACCCCAAAACTTATTAAATCTCTAATTAATAGTTAAATAGTTATGAATCTTCACATTTTATGTGTGTCTGAACTCCTCCAATAATTTTTTGCAAACTAGAATTT
This sequence comes from Parasponia andersonii, assembly GCA_002914805.1. NCBI lineage: Eukaryota > Viridiplantae > Streptophyta > Magnoliopsida > Rosales > Cannabaceae > Trema > Trema andersonii. Next base: position 189,561 of record JXTB01000419.1, read on the forward strand.
GTACTTGCCAAGTTACAGTAGCAATCGTTTTGGTCATGACTATTAGATCATGTCAAGTACATAATTAATTAGGACTAGCATGTATATTAGGACAAAAAAAAATTGACGAAACACCAAAACAAACAGGCGTAATGAAACACGGGAATTTTTATTAGCTTTATCTTGATGCTAGAGTACACAAATAAATACGGCATTGTTTTTATGTATTAATGACTCTCGGACATAAATGTAATCAAATTATTCTTTCCGAAGTAGATTTTTATTTCACTTGAGAAGTCAGACACCGCAATAGGCTTTGATGGGATTGTCGAACTTCTTGGCCTCATCGGATACGTAAAAGCGGATATATTCTCTATTATCAAATGGCTTATAGAGCAATGGGTGTTCTTCATCCACTAATTCTTCTGGCACTTTTACTGCTCCATCTGTGAAGGTAAATAGCCCGATTGAGTATCTTTCTCCGTTTCCTGCCGAAAGCTTCACTCGATGGTAGCAAGCTCTTATTCTGTCGTTGCTCCATACCTGACGATCACAACTTATTAAGCTTAAGTATATACACCTAAAATTTTACTTATTACAAACATTTATTAATTTATATTTTCTTTACGATTGGGACAATAATTCGCAACATATATTTTGGTGGGAGTAAGATTCAGAAGTAAATAATTGTTATTTATTTTTCTCTTTAAAAATCGTACATTAGTTGAGTGCTGTGATAAAATATTACCGAATGGATTTATAATAGAGTAAAACACAAAGTGGACAGTTTCTTATAAATTAACTAGTGTACTTAATTCGACTCCTTTCTGAAGAAAAAAGTAATTAATTGGTTTTAGAGTCAAGAAATTCTAAATCTTAAATCATTATTATTGGTGCAGATTAGAAATTTAAGGTAGAACATATTTATTTATATATCACCTTCATTAAGTCACCAGCCATGAGGAGAAAATGTGAAGGTTTAGGGTTGACGCTGATCCATGTTCCGTCCTTGGTTTGTACTTCGAGTCCACCAAGATGATTCTGGTGAAGTATAGTGGTGAAGTTCTTATCAGTATGGGCAGCAAACCTTACTGTTGTGTCCTTGTCATCAGGTTCTTCATATTTCAGAAACCGAAGCACGTGACTTCGAACAGCCGCGACTGGCTCCCAGTGTTTCCCAACACCATAGCTTTCGAACACCAATTTCGTTGCCATCTCATCTAATGCCGCTAACTGCTTCGCATACGAATGAGCAATATCACTGCAACAACACAAAGTGTTAAAGTCACGACTCATCAACAAAATCAACAAAAACGTCTTGTGATCATTCGGAGCCATCCACCTGATTCTAAAAATCAAATTATAGTTTGTATGGATATATATATATATATATACAAGTTAGTGCCGTTTTATATATGGTTGCCACTAGGTATTTAGCTAGGAAATTTAATTTTTAGTGTTTCGTTTATTACTTTTAGAGTGATAGTTACATCCCATATTCTAACTTTTTGTTACATTTATATTTACATTGTACTAACTTTTGGAAACTAGCTAGCTGGTAACATAACTTTCGGATTTGGAATTGATTTGAAAGCGGTGAACCTTTCTAGTAACAATTTCGGAATGTTAAAAGTCATTCCTAGGAAATCCGACACCTAATTATCAGACTAACTGAAATAAAATAAAAGGATATACGTACGTACTGCATATTGTTTATTAAGTTTAACACCGAACACCAAAAATATGTACGGCATAATCAGTGGTCTTTTAGAAAATAGTAGTTATTTTTTTTAATATTTGATTAATTAAAATTTATTATGCATATTTTTTAATAATAAAAAATATAAAAAATAATATTAATAATATACGTTTTTTTATACATACTATTATAACTATTAGATTAAATATTATTTGTTAAACAAGTAGTTAGTACACATATTACTACTGCTGGTTAAAAATACTATTATTAGTTTTTTTATATATATCATTATTACTATTAAATCAAATACTACTTATTAAACAAATAGTAGGTATATATATCACTACTACTTGTTAAAAATACTACTATTAGGTTACTAGATTGGGAATTAAACAAGTAGTAGGTATACATATCACTACTACTTGTTAAAAATACTACTATTAGATTACTAGATTGGGAACTTATATACATATTTACTCGTTAAACAAAACTACTTGCTTCTTACCAGAATTGATCATTTCCGTTAGGCCACATGAGGTTCACAAACTGCCTCATTTCTTCCAGACTTGTCGCTTTATCGATAGCTAAACCTTCATAGAGTGGAGCTTGGGGAATTTTACCAAGATAGCCACGAAAGGGCTCTTCACTAACGTTCTTCGCTTTGGTCTCGGTTGGGAGAACAAAAACATCCTTGGATTGGCAAAAGATTTGGGTAGCAAGTTCAGTTGAAAGGTTATCATACTTTGCTACGAAACAACCATACTCTTCGAGTGCGTGTCGGATTTGGTCGCATGTGGACGACCATAAACTTGAACCCGGCTTCAAGTCTTTGTTGGAGAAATCTATAGTTGGAATCTCATGGACAACTGTTTCGGAACCCATTTTTTGTGGAACCAAATAGAAAAGATAACACCGATCGAGAAAGTGCGAGAAAAAGAATTTGAAGAGGGTGTGTATATATTGAGATACAGGCACTCTGTTTATTTGAAGTTAAACTACGTTATGTGGCTATTTATAGAGGCAATGTTTAAAGTTTTGCGCAGATTTTAAATAGGTTCGTATATTTTAGTATGAATAGTAGTTCTACATTATTAAACAATTATGTTTGTAGTAATTTCAAATTTCCAGTAGTGTAGATTAATATTACCATGTATACCACTAGTAGAAATAAGGATAAATATTTGGGATTTGGGACGTCATAATATTTTTTTTGACACAAGATTTTTCAAAACAAGTGTCTACTTTACGTATATAATGTTGAAATTTCGGACGCTACCTGCGCTGTTAAGTTGGTGAATATAGACTTCGAAGTTGAAATTTTCTAGATTTTTTCTTTTCTCAATATTTTTTTTATGCATATTATTTGTCGTTTTCTTAGGAAAAGAGAGAACGTGGATATCCCCACGGTCTAAAGTTTCAGGCCGCACCTAGTTTTGTTCTATTGGACTATGTTTAATTTGCACGTGGTTTACTTTTGTTATACTTTTCGTATTAATCTTTTTTGCACAACCTCGATGGATTACGCTGAGGAAACAAATTGGGATGACGAAATAATGGAGAAGAAAATTCCTAACCCAGTATAAATTTTCTATCAACTTTGATCTTTTAAAATTTATTTTCCTAAAATTCTAAATCATCTAGATTAAATATGATAGTCCCCCTTTTTCTTAAGTTTATCTGTTCTCTATTGTTGACAAATGAACACAGATATTGAATAATAACTATAGTTGTGCATAGTATCATATATGTTAATAGTATCGTATATATGAATAATATTATTTATACAAACAGTAACATATACGTAGACAGTGCTAAGTGATATTACTTGTATAGTAAAATAAATACAGATAAAAATAATACACAGAGATTTTAATGTAGTTTAGTTATATACGTACATCCACAATTGGAAAATAACGAGAAAATTCTCCTATCACAAAATATAAAATAGTTACAAGAGCCACTGATAAATTTTACTCACAACTGAAAGCCTAATTACATCAGAGATACTCTCACTCAAAACCTCTCTTATAGCCCAATACCCTCTCTATCACTGAAGAAAAAAGAGAAAGATAGGAATTAACACCTTAGAAGCTTGGAGCTTTTGGTGTGCATTCAAATGGCAATGAACTAGGCTATTCATAGCCAAATGCAATGATCAAAATGTGGTCATAATTTGCCAAACGTGGTTGCTAATACAGCCATAAAATATGGTCGCTTAATAGCCACCCATGTATCTTTCTATAAGCCACTTTTATGGCTAAATTATTGCTATACATGTTAACAATTTTTCAAGCACATTTTACACTTATGAAAAATTCAAATAAGATAAAATAAAATCATTCACCAATTTTTTTTTTTTTTGGGCCAAGCGGCCTAAGTTTCATTATCATTTAAGAGTAGAGCTGTCAAAATGAATTGGGTCAAACAAAGCGGCCTGCGGCTAGTCGTTTTGCCCCGCGGGCCAGCCTGGTCCAACCTGCATTAAAACGAGTCTGACAGGGCCTATGTATCTAGGCTCGTTGGGCTACGCCAGCCCGACCCGGCTAATCAAAAATAATGTTTTTAATTTTTTAAAAATTTAAACACAAAATTTTTTCCAACACTTATAAATACACATTCTCTCACTCTTCTTTCCACACTTTCAAATTTCAATATAATTCTAATTAAGATTTCTAATGTTTTTATTTTAAACTTTTTTTATCAACTATTCAACTTATATACTTTTAATTTATTTAATTTTTTTAAAATTTTTGTCAATAAGTAAAAAAAATATTATTATCTTTTATAAATTTTATTTTTAAATTTTTAATATTTTTAATAAATTATACAAATAATAATCTTATTTTTTAGATTTTTTATCTTTTTTTATTTTAAGTTCGAGTCCGACCTAACCGGACTCACATAGGAGTCCAGTAGGTCTACGGGCCAAGTTAGGTTTCATATTTAAAATTTCGAGTTGACCGACTTGGCTCAACCCATTCTTCCTCTCAGGCTCGACGCGTCCCACTCATTTTGCCACATTTACTTAAGATTCGGTAAGAAAGTCTAATTAATACCTAATATTAGGATGTTTCTAAATAGTAATATTAGTATATTATGATCGATAATGAATTGTGAGTACTGATGGTATTTAGACAAAAAAGAATGAAAAATTAAAAAAATAAAAAATTGTAGTGAACTACACTAGGAAAATTAAATTATAATAAATAAATAATTAGTTAGTAATAAAAAAAATAATGCTACGGTATCCAACATCACAAAATGTATCAATATGTGTAATAATAATTAGATTTAACGTGTGATTTATATTGGACGCAGTGTATTAATTAAAACTATCTAGTACACGTCGTAATGACACTGGACAATTAGTAGTACAATCCGGGAAAAAAGTAAAGAAAGAAAGAAGGAAATATTTTTACGTCGACAATCCAAAAGCAAGTAGCCGGGAATTAAATAATGAATTCGTTATCGTACACCTGAAACTAATTATCGTAAAATAGTGGCGGTCAAATTTGAGGAACTCTAGATACGTGCATTACGAAAAGTCTAAATCAAACAGCCCAAGGTTGAAGTCGCAATTAAACCGCGCATAGTTAAATAAAGATTATGCATTTGAAAAAATGCCTTAGATTCCTTACGAATAGTCTTTAATAATTGAAGAACATGACAGCGGCCACCAAAATATGTACTTTTTTTATTATTTTTAAATGGAATACCAAAATACATACAAGGGACGCTAAAATATTAAATAAAAAGTTTACACTGCATAATATGTATGTCACACATTTTCACGTCACTTTTAAAAATATGTGTCTAAAAATAATGTTGTATTATCGGTGTAAATTTTTAATGTAAGAATTTGTTATTCCGATCTTTACCCAAACATGTATTAGGCATTGTCAGTCTTATTGTAAAGAATGCCACATTACTTAAAATTATGCGTCTAAAAATAATGTCACATCATTGGTGTAAGTTTTGATATAAGATTTTGTTATTCTAACCTTAACCCAAACATGTATTAGTTGCATTGATAGTCCTGCTGTAAAGACCCGTATTTGATTAGGGGTAAATTGGCCTTTTACCAATTTTTAGAATTAAATATCAGCACAAAATTTTCAAATTTGAATTTAGGTTTAAGTGTAAAGAGTTATTGAGAGTAGGGGCTATTTTGTAATTTAACTAGGATAAATTGAGAGAATTTCAGAACCAAAGACCTTTCTGCAAACTTGATGGCCATTAAATAGGGTCTATGTGTCCACCTCCATTTTTTTCTCTTCTTTTCCCTCTTGGATCCCGTGTTTGCCTTCTTCTCTCTCCCTAACAGTCGTTGTCGTGGTCGGCACAGCTTTGATGAGACAGCTCCCGCCACTGGTTCTGGTAGAACTGCCACCTCAAGCCTATTGTTGTGCCAGAGTCTTGTCGTTGCTCGTGTCGTGAACAACCGATAGGTGCCGAAAAATGCAGAACATTTTTCTAGCATTGTCACTGTCTTCGGCCACCACAGGGCTCGAACCCAGGCTTCTAGGCTTCGTTTCATCACGAGCAATCGCCTAAAAAGCCTCTTGAAACCCCATTTTGCTCATTTTGAGTTCGAGTTCATTTGGACAGTTTTTAAGTTTATTAGTTCTGGTGGTTGACATTTTGATCCAACCGTTGGATCATGAAATAATTATCATTTTCGAATTGTACTTGTAAAAGTATGAAAAATGACATAGATATTGACTAGGTTTAGTGGTGCACACAAAAAACGAGATCAGATGGCTCATGTTTCGTCTCATCTTGCATACTGAGGGTTGATTTTCGGCTTGAGCTTGAATTAGTCAAGTTATACATCTAGCCTACCTAACTTAAGTGCTAGGAGTTCAATAGTGAGGTCCATTTCTTTATTTGAAGCTTTGTTTGAAAAACGACATCTCAAAGCAAGCGATCGAACGTTCGAAAATAACCCCTTGATCCTTTGAATGACCACCAAATGATAATAAACACACTCCATAGCGTGGTATTGCTACTCTATTGAGGTAGGAGATTCAATTACCTAATTTCAATATCTTTTTTATGAAAAATCAATTGTGTTGACAAATTGTGAAAATGTGAATTTCGTTGCTTATATAATCATTTTTGCTTATATAATCATATGAACTACCTGGTGAATTGAATTGGTTTGAACTATTCTGGGATGCTTATAGATAATTTCTCATGCACGTTTGAATATTGAGATTATCTAAAATTCAATGATTATACTTCCAATTTTCTGGAAATGGTAAGGATGATCTGATTATTTGAGTGTACTTGTTGTGAAGTGTGCTTTATAGCCATACCTGGGTATTGGGTGTCAAGAGATACATAATTAGTGGTTAGACCCTACCATTAGTACATAGTCTATAAATCTATGTGGAACTTCGTAGTTGGTAGGGTGCACACCCTGGACCATCGGTGCGAAGTCGTAGACCCATGTAGTGCTCCAAGATACATGGCTATGAGTATATTTGAGTTCAGGAGTTGAGTTCGGGATTGAGCTCAGGGTTTGGCTTCAGGGTTGAACTCAAGGTATTGATTCACACTAGTGTGTGTCATTCTAGGATGAGACAAGATAATGTGAGCTTATGGCATTTAAGTTGGTTCATATTGTGAACATGTTACCTTTCTAGTTACCCATATTTGGTAGGTGTAGGCATTTGATACTCCTCGAGTCTAGCAAATGAGACACGTTGGTTTCCCTCTGATAATTCAGGATTGGTAATCAGGCAGAGAGTATTACCTCTCTTGTCGATGTATGTGAACATGTATAAACAAAAGTAAATAGATCTATGTGAACATAGTGTGAACAGATATGTGTGAACACATATGAACGTGTACAAGTGAACACATGTGAACATATGTGAACATATATATATATATATATGAAGACATGTGAACATGCACATATAAATACCTAAATAGTATGTAAACCATATTCAAACCTCGTGGAGGTTGGTGAAGGATTGGTGAGCTTAGTCTATAAATAGAGACTTCATTCTCTTCATTGCAAAAAATTAGAAGTATTTCAAGTTCTTTCTTCTAATTAAATCTTTTCTTTTCTCTTTGTTTCTTCTTTCAAAGATTAGAGTTTCTTTGTGAAATAGGAGGTTTTAAATAGTTGTGGTTTAAGGTGTGAGTGAGAGAATACTTGTGAGAAAATGCTTGGGTGTATTGGGGTCATTAGGTAGAAAAGAGGGAAATCTATATGATTGTAGAAACTTTTCACATAATGAGATTCTTTTCTAAGAGATAGTGGATTTTATCCTAATTTGGGAGTTTTCCATTTAAATTCTTGTGTTGTGAGATTGGTTCCTATTCTCTATTATTAGTTCTTTATTATTTTGATATTTCTTTGAAGTGAGATCTTGGGAGCGGCAAATTTGGGTCAGTCATATTCGCAACAAATGGTATCAGAGTAAGATTCTTAGGTGCGCTATAACTTGGTATTAGTTTAAGAAACTCTATATAAGGAGGTTGTGTTCAAGTGGGAGCTTTTGAATCCTTTAATCCTTCTTAGAAATTTTCTTACTAGTTTTTCAAGCTAGAAGTACAAAGTGAGATGTCAGTAGATAATCAATTTTTGGTTAGGGTTAATGTAGAGAAATTTGATAGGAACATCAATTTTGGCTTGCGGCAAATACAAGTCAAGGATTTATTGATTCAATCTGGATTGCATAAGGTTTTGAAGGGTAGAAAGGCTTACAAGGGCAAAGATTATGAGAAATCTAGTATGAACGATGAAGACTAGGATGATCTAGATGAGAGAGTACAAGTGTGATACGTATGTATCTAGCTAATAATGTCCTTGCAAATGTGCTTGGAATAATAAAGGCCAAAGATCTCTGGAAAAAGTTTGAAGAATTGTATCAAGTGAAAGGTGTCTCAAATCTAGTGTACCTGAAGGAGCAGGTTCATATATTACATATGAATGAAGGTACGAAAAGTTGTGATCATCTAAGTATCTTGAATGGTATCGTTTCTGAACTGGAGGCCATTGAAGTAAAGATTGAAGATGAAAATAAAGCATTGCAATTCATCTGGTCTCTTCCACTTTCCTATGCGCATATGAAACCTATTTTTTTGGTATATAAGAAGAAGACTGTAGTTTTTTTTGATGTCACAAATAAACTTTTGTCTGAATAAAGAAGGCTGACGAGTGGTGGAAGAAATGTTCCATTTGAGGGTTCAGTATTGAAAGTTGATACTAGGAAGAAAAACTCCGAAAAAAAAGAATGTAATTTGCTGGGGTTGTGGACAGTCTGAGCACCTGAAAAGAAATTATCAAAAAGGTGGAGTAGGTTCAGCTAAAGGATCTAAATCTAGTGATACTGGTAATATTGTTCCTATGATGGAGATGATAATCTTGTCCTTTGATGATGATATGTGCATTCTCATGGCGTACCGCTTATCTCCAAAAATGCCATGAAAAAATATGTGCCACAATTAACGGCAGCAAGTTTGCATACAGGCATTGGTTTAGCATTGATGTAAGGTATGTGCTGAATGATGTCAATGGCTAATGGACTCTTGAAGAAGCCACACGTGGGAGTCAGCACCATAATTATCAGCAAGATTTTTTCAACACGAGTAGAGATAAAAATCTTAAAATTTGTCAATTCTAAGTGATATACTCATATGGTAGAGTATGATGTCAGTAAAGACAATGATAGAAACATAAGTTATGAGATGAGTTGTATGTGAAAATATGATTGAAATCAAGTTTTTAAGTAAGAGATTGTTGATATATATGAACATGTGTGAACAGAAGTAAATATATATGTGTGAACATATATGAACAGATTTGTGTGAATACATGTGAACGTGTATATGTGAATATATGTGAATGTGTATATGTGAATACCTAAATGGTGTTTAAACTGCATTTAAACTGCATTCAAGCCGCGTAGAGGTTGGTAAAGGATTGGTGAGCCTAGCCTAAAAATAGAGGCTTCATTTTTTCATTCTCTTCATCTCAAAAAGTTAGAAGTATTTTAAGTTTTTTCTTCTAATTAAATCCTTTCTTTTCTCTTTGTTTCTTCTTTCAAAGGGAGTTGAGGTTTTTTGTAGAATAGAAGGTTTTAAGGAGTAGTGATGTAAAGTGTGAGTGAGAGAATACTTGTTAGAAAGTGTTTAGGTATATTGGGGTCATTGAGTAGAAAAGAGGAAAATCTATGTGATTGTAAAAATTTTTTATATAATGAAATTATTTTATGAGAGACAGTGGTTTTTCTCTTAATTTAGGAGTTTTTCACTTAAATTATTATGTTGTGAGATTGATTTCTATTTCATATTATTATTTTTCTATTATTCTGACATTTTTTTGAAGTGAGATCCTCGGAGTAGCGAATCTGGGTTGGTCAGAATCACAACAACTCCCACACAGTAGGCATAGGCATACAGTATCCCTCCAGTCCCGCAGACAAGATATAAGGGTGTCCCTTTAGTATTCTACAATTAGTAACCTAGTAGAAGGTGCTTAGTACATGTAGTACGATCTGTTCTGATTCTGTATTGAGATTATGTGAGCTCATGAGATTGAGTGGGTTAAGGCTGCATATAAATTTTTATACTGTACTTATTATGCTTCCACTTGTTGTGACACCTAACTCCTCGTAATGTTAAAGAGCTATTAATAGCATGATTGCATCACATTTAATATTTGTGTTATAAGTGAATATCATTACTTTGAGTAATTAGTATTAATTTATTATGATTATAAATCTTACTCTTTTAAGTCATTTTATAATGAACTACTCGGGACAAGCTCATTGGTATAAGTGTAATGTGTGATGAGTTAATTAATTTTCATGATTTATAATTTGATTAGAAATTGTTTTTTTATGTGGAGAATAATTACCATGTATTTATTTATTTTATTTTCTAAACATTTGCCTTAGTCAATTATATTTTGGGACTTATATGATATTTTTAGGTCATTTTGGTACTTAGATTAATATCTGCTTTTATATCTTAGTTGTATATGGTAACTATTGAGATTCCTTTCAAAACTATTCTTCTGTATACTTCTAGAAACATTATCTTCTCTCACTCTTTTCTTAGTTATATCTTCCAAAAAGCTTTTCAAATTTTTACCTCCATTTCATTTAAGGAATAGCACGTTAAGTTGTTCTCCTTCCGTTTCCCATATACTTGAAAGGTACCACTCTAAAAATTATTTTTAGCACTTTATAGTAAATTGATATATATACATGTACTTACATTGAGCACTTAAGTATCTATTTCTTGGTATTTTTATACTTCCATAAATATATATATGTATTTATGTAGTCTATGCGTATGATGAATTTATTTTAAACACTACTATATTCAACGTATATGTTTGTCCTTGTCGTCAATTTTTTCTTTTACTGAGGTTATGATTAATATAAGTTTGTGTTATTTATGATATGATTGCTATTTTTTTTCCTTATATGGTTTGATTAGAGTAGACTTTCATACTATTATTGCAGCAAACGAATACCCATTACTTTTGTATTTATAGAGTAATTAAGTTGAAAGTATGTTTATCTTGTTTGAAGTCATATAAAGAGGAGGTATCTTTTTACTGTTCACGATAATTTTTAGATTAGTTTGGTCATGATATGGAATAACTCTTATTTGAAATTTCAAGTCCTAGCATATGTTCCTTCTCGTAGTTTGTGAAATTGATTATTTTCTATTTGTTATTAAGCTATAAAGAGCTATTTGTATCGAGCTCTAAAATTATATGTTAGATTCATTGTTGTCATACCTATGGATTAAGTTTAGAGATTTGGTCTCATTTGTACAAATGATACATGATATCTTATTGATTTAATTTCCTTATTTAGTATTTTTTTATTTATTTTTATTTTTTTAACTTAGTCTAAAGTGCTATTTGGTGTACCCTTACTTTCACATTAATCAAATGAAGTTTTAATTGAAAAAACATATTGGGAACACATTCACTGTTCCTTGAGAAAAGAGTATTTTAGGGAAGAATAGACTTAGAAAGCTTAGGAGTGAGGTAAATAAAGTATTCAACTGCAATACAAGAATTATATACTATGTAAGTATCAATTATATTCTTTTTATACTTTGCATTCTAGTTATGGGTATAAATATTGGCATTTCGATTTCAGTATACATGCTTGGCATTTCTAGTGTAGCATTATCATATATATCATGAGGCCATGCATGTTTCATAGAGGAGTTTAAGATAGGTGACAGGTTTCTAAATGCCTTCGTATTATTGTACAAAGCAGGTAACTTCTAGAAGGTTTTGTGTCACTATTACGGGGAAGCAGGATACGAGTTTACTATTTCAGAGTAGCAATCTTAGGAGAAGGGCAAGTTTGATAGGATTAGTCAAAAAGTTTACCACAATATTCCTTTTCGAAGGTATATAGAAGACTACATTACAGTCTTAGGCCGCTTTATCTCTTTAGCTCGACAAGATAATGATGGAGTAAAGTTAGTAATAAGCCCCATTGTGGTGAGAGCCAGCCAGACAAGAGCCCGTGGGATATCATTAGTTCAAGAAGCCCTGTAAGTATAGTGTCAAACCGGACAATATGCACAAGATAAGGGAAGGAAAGGAAAATATTTATACTAAAGTATTTAAACAAGCATGATAATATATTTAATACATATCATTGAGCAATATTTCACCTATTACTTACTGAGCTATAGGTTATAGAAGCCTTGTATTGCAGGTATTGATTGAAACGATTAGATGAGCTTGTGAGCTGGAGTAGAGGCTTAATCTTGGTATTGTACATCTAGATATTTCGACCACATGTAGGGGCCTAGTTTCTGTATTTTGGGATATTTTGTAGTCTATCAATAGAATTATTTTTAGTTCGTTTTCTTGATATTTATTTATTACCTTTTGCTTTCTAATATACGTATATACTAATCTACACTATGTTTCTAAATAAAATCATCTATCAACAGAGCTTTAAAGAAAAATAAAAAGTTCAAACTAGCTTATATTTTTAGAAAAATAATTACAAGATTATTTTTCGAAAGTAATGTCTTGTAAATGGAAATTTAATAAATTTCCACTAGTACTATATCGAGATCAAGGGTTTTACAAATTGGTGTCAGAGCGGAAGTTTAAATCGTTTCTGTAGATTGTCTATATGTACATGTCGAGGAAGAGCATCGCTCAGCTCACAAGTATTTATATACATTAATTTATATTTGTTGCATGCTTTATGTATATCATTGGTCAATCTTTACTACGATAAGGAGCATAGAAATAACTACGATTCGAGGTCAAACTTCTAGAGCTACTGAACAATCTACCTATGAGAGACATACACATGAGTTAGCTAAACTCCATGAGATGGTTCATAGGCAGGCATAACAGATTGAGAGGCTGTTACAATAGCAAGGGGAAAGACAAATTCTGATTAACACACATCCTCCACCACAGGCTGCAATGGCATTACACCCTCTAGAACCATCTTACAAATAGTTCAGGAAATAACACCCACTAGTATTTGAAGGTTCTACAAAACCATTTGATATAGAAGAATGGAAATATTTGTTAGAAACAATTTTTTATTTTATGCATGTTCATGAAAGGGAGAAAGTATACTGCATTGTATATAAATTAAAGAAAAATACACGTAAATGGTAGGACATGATTAGGCAAACTAGAGACACTACTAAAATGATATGTATAGAATTTCAAATGGTTTTCAATAAGAAGTATTACAATACTACAATGTTAGCCACAAAGTTGAATGAGTTCAGCAGGTTACAATAAGACAACCTTTCAGTGGCCAAATATATGAGAAAATTTGATCGGTTAGAAAGGTTCGCTTCAGATATGGTTCCTAATGATATCACTAGGGTCACTCATTTTGTGGAGGGACTTAAGCTAGAGCTTGCTAGAGATGTTGACATGGGACTTATGAGGCCAATTTCTTATGGACAGGCAATAGAGAAAGCTTTGTGAGCTGAACATTAAGAGAAGAAGATACTAAAAGCTAGTACTTCTATCATTTTTCCATGTAGAGATTTTCAGTCTAGTACAGGTTGATAATAAATAAAGAGGTCAGTTTTTCAAGGTAAAGCCAAATAAAAAAAGAGATTCCAAAGCGAACAATAGAATGAACAACGAAAGAGACAACAGTGGCTACGATGCAAAAATGTGGTAAGAACCATCCTTGATAATGTAGAATTCATACCATAGTTTTTTATAAATATGTTAAGGAGGGTCATTTCAAAAAATGAGTGTCCATTATGGAAGCATAAGTAGAAGAAAGAAAAACCTAGTGTTGTGCGGTCTAAAATCCTAAGGTCGCATAAGGNTTAAGTTCGACCTCCTCCGTATTGATGTGTGCGACCTCTTCCACAGGTTATATGCGACCTTCTCCGTGTAGTCTCTTTTGCATAAGTATGTGCGACCTTCTCTGTATAGGATGTGGGCTACCTCTTCCGCAAGAAAAGGGAAACAAGTATATGCTTTTGTCAAACAGGAAAACTGCAAGGAAAAGGAAACAGAAGTCTCCTATTTATGATCAACCAGTTACCCGTTTTGAGTGGTTATCCAATTATGTTGTTACTTGAATTGTATTACCCGATTGTATAGTTACCCGATTTCACAATTAGGAACATTGGGTTACCTTTACCTATATAAAGGGGACTCAATGTTCCAAAGAGAGGAGAGTTTTGGAGTATTTTCAATTGCTTTTGAGTTTTCCAATTTCAAGACTTCAGAATTCTGACTCCCAATTGGAGAGGAATTTCCAGACGAGATATTGTAACTTTGAGTGCTTGTAATTCTCCATAAAATAGTGAAAAACAGTGGATGTAAGCTCATCTTTTTCGGGGCTGAACCACTATAAAATCCTCTCTCTTTATTTGCTTTGATTATTAACTCAATTCGCATAAGCCACATCTCTTAATTTTTTCTAAATTTATTGTTGATAAAACCTCCATCAACAATTGGCGCTAGAAGGAGTGCTATTCCGGCGGAAAAGTTTGTCAAATTCTACTTTTTTAATAATGGCAAATACTGGAAACACTACCAGAGTCACCGGAACTAGCCAAAACCAACCTCAAAGTACTACTGCTACACAGGCAGACCCTGCTCCGGATCAGCCTACTATGACTACAACAGAAAACTTTTCCCAGAGACAGGATCGTATGGAGGAGACGCTGGTGAACCTTCAGCAAGTCACTAACCAGATTAATGACACTCTGCGACGACTTGCTGAAGGGCAGATGGTGACCCCACTATAACACGAACGTCCCAAAGAACGTCCTACTCAATTACCTAAGAAAAGAATACAGATCCTAGAGACGAGAAAATGCGGCCAGCCAAAAACTCAGCAGGAGCGTCATGAAGATCGCATCTCCAAAGGGAAAGGCAAGGTCGCAAACTTGCCTCCAGAATCTGGTACGGAGAGTTCAAGTACGAACCGTGATCGTGTACAACCGTCTCGTAAATCCACTAATAGTCAAGATCGCTTGAGCGGCGAACAAAGACGACCATCGAGAAGCGTCTTCGAAAGAATCAGCAGAGAGTCAAGACAAGATCCTGCAGACCTAAGACAGCATTTGGAGCGACGACATAGTCATGATCGATCTGTATCGCATCACAACGACCAAAGTCGGTCTCGTTGCACTATTTCACTGGATCCCTCTCACAGATCGCAGAAGACTCTGCTTGATCAACCCGCCATGAAACAGGATAACGAACGAAGGCCGCTTGTACCGCCAGCAAAGGATGATGCTTTCCCTTTGAACGTCGATGTTCACAATTTAAGGATCGCATTAGACGCACTTGCTGGTTGGGACGATGAGCTCGCTGATGAGTATCGTCAGTCGCCATTCAGCGAGGAGGTTCGAGCTGCAGCCCTTCCCACTGGATTCAGACTTCCCACCATTAACACTTTCGATGGGAAAACTGATCCACAGGACCATATGGATTACTTCAGTGACTTAATGGAACTACATCATGTCAATGATCATGCACGTTGCAGATGTTTTGCTGTGACTCTCTCAGGAGCAGCAAAGAAGTGGTTCTGAGGAATCAAATCTGGCTCGATCTCATCCTGGCAATAACTTCAGACGGCTTTCTTGAGACAGTTTCAAGCTGCCAAAAATTTCACTGTTCCACTTGTTAGCTTGTCTGTAATCCGGCAAGGTCTAGAGGAGACTCTACGATCTTATCTCAATCGATTTACCTCAGAGTTAGCAAAGGTCAATAACCCACCTGAGGGAGGAGTTCTAACTCTCATGATGGCCGGGGTGTGACCAGAAACTAAACTTTGGGAGGAATTGCTTGAGCGAGCATGTAAAACCCTAGAAGACTTCTACCAAAGGGTTGGTCGGCATCTGAGAGTAGAATCTTCACGAGAGAATCTTCAAAAGACTGAAGGAAGGATAGATGCAACTAAAGACGCGGTCATTACCCATAATAACGGTAATAACAAAAACAAAAGGAATAATGAACAACCGACGAAGAATCAGCCTAGACCCAAAAAACAAGAGATTTCAAGAACTCCCATGCGGTTCAACAATCACACCGAGTTAAACGCTCCTATAGATCATATCTATGCGGTCACAAACCAAAAGGAGCGATACCGTCAACCGGGACCGATGAAGCGGGACAGGGCAAAGTGCGACCCCAACAAGTTCTGCCGGTATCACAATGATAGTGGGCATGATACTAATGATTGCTTTGCCCTGAAGGATGAAATTGAAAGGTTGATTAAAGAGGGGCGACTGCAGCAGTACACCAGGCAGAATGACGAAAGGCGAGAAAAGAACCAATAGCGACCTCCAGAAATTCAGTGCGAAATCCGAACTATTTTCGGAGGACCGCATGTTGGAGGAGATTCCAAGCGAGCACAGGACAGATATGCGCGAGAAGCTCGACAGTAGCCGTTAATCAACGTCATGCATCTTGAACAGCGACAACGCAAGCTTCAACGAGTACCGGACATGGACATTACCTTCACAGAACAGGACGCAAGGGAAGTCCATTATCCGCATGATGACGCGTTGGTTATGAAAATTAACTATGGAAGCACACAGTTGTGGCGAGTATTGGTTGATAACGGGAGTGCTGTAGACATCCTATACTTCGACGCCTTTAAGAAGATGGGGTTGAATGAGAGCGACTTGAAGCCTACCGTCACTCCACTCTATGGTTTCACTGGTAACAGCCAGATACCTATGGGCATGATTGAATTGATGGTCAGCGTTGGAACCTATCCTAGGGTTTCAACGGTAATGACCCAATTTTTGGTGGTAGATTGCCATTCTGCTTTCAATGCTATGCTGGGAAGACCGACACTGAGGGAACTTCGAGCCGTCACTTCGATCTACCATCTCACTATGAAGTTCCCGACCCAAGACGGGGTAGGCGAGGTGCGAGGAAACCAATATGATGCGAGGACTTGTTATAACAACTCGCTGAAACTCGCAGCAAAGGATGCAACGTCCTGCACAATGATGGTCCACCTGCCAGAGGAAGCGATCAAAGCGTCAGTCGAGGCAGCGGGGAAAGCGTCAATCGAGGAAGCGGGCAAAGCTTCAGTCGAGGAAGCAATCAAAGCGTCAGTCGAGATAGTAGGCAAAGCGTCAGTCGACGAAGCGATCAAAACGTCAATCGATACGACCAGTGAAAACTTTAATCCTCGAAAAATAGACGGTCAGAACTGGACCCATTGAAGATCTGGAGGATTTATTATTCGATATGTCCTCCAAGACGAGATTGGAACGGAGATTCAGGAACCTGTGCGAGCTTTATTGGTCACTTTTCTGAAATCTAATCTTCGGGATTAATCCGAATATCATGTCACTGGAGCTCGATCTCTTAGAAGAAAGGCGCGAGCAGTCTCAGCTTCAGATCGCATCATATCAACAGTTCACTACTCGATGTTATAACCCTAAAGTCGAACGAAGATTTATTGGCACTTGTCCTTCAACAAGACCTCGTTCTTCGGAACTTTTGAGAATTTTATTGCCATCATTCGACCTGGGATATATAAGTTAGCTCAAACTGGTGGACAAAAGATTGAGCATGCCTGGAGTATAGGATAGCTTCGTCGCTTTCATCAGTTAACTTTCATGAATATCTTCATGTTTTCGTCATTCGTTGAACGTCATTCATTGATCGTCATTCGTTGTTCGTCATTCGTTGTTCGTCATTCGTTGATCATCATTCGTTGTTCGTCATTCGTCGATCATAATTTGTCAATAATATTTCTTCGGCTATTACTTCAACTTTGTTAAATTCATCTTCGTGGCAGTTTTCGGACACCATGAAAGTCGGGGGGCAGTAGGATCAGAATTATATCTCCTACTTGTTTCCATTCATCTTTTTATAGTTTTATGGTAGTTTTCGGACACCATAAAACTCGGGGGGCAGTGGGATCAGAATGTTATATCCTACTTGTTTCCTAAGAGACTATGCAAACGTCCATTTAGAGGAGACAGGAGTTTTTGATCGTCGAAGTATCTGAATCTCCTTAAAATCCTAGGATTTTCCCCTCGCTTCATGCCTCAGCATGTCGTATTACACAATTTCCCTCCTCGAACAAAAAAGTAACTAAGCAAAATGTTCATTGTTCGAGGTGATATATTGCTATATCCTATTTTGACATGGAACTTTTGAAACACAGTTAGAGTTTGCATCACTCGTATTGACTATTTTCTTAAGCGACCTAACCTATCCTAACGCTTAAAACTCGTTTTAAGTTAGTCGGATTCAAATCGCTAAAAGCGTACTGATCAATCACCTGTGATTAACTACTTAGTTAAAATTACTGTTGTTTTTTTCATTGTTTTGCAGGAGCATATAAGGAAAAATAATATTCATTAAAAGAAAGTCATCTGTACATGCACAGAAAAGAAGGGGGACAAAGCCCGCATTGTTCTAAAAATAATTAAAAAAAAATTATGTAGAAGGGCTCGCGCCGCCATCCCCAGCCTTGGTGGTATCCTCCCTCCAGCTTTGCACGAGTTCGACCACGTCCTCGCCAAGGATGGAGAAGTCAAAATCTGGATGCTCGCAGAAAATGTTGAAAATGATAGTCGACGAGGCGATATCACTAGCTTTATCTTCGAGTTCTTTGACTTCGGTCGCCTTGAACTCCTCGATAGCTTTGTGAACCACCTCGGTGGTCGCTTCCCTCATACGATCTGGATGCTCAGAAATGACCTTCTCGAGCTCTTTGACTTTCTCCTCGAGATTCTCCTTGGTGAGTCTCTCCTTGGCCAGGTCCTCGAGCATCTGCTGCTTTTCCAAGTGGAAGGCCGTTCTCTCCTCCTCCTGAGCCTTTTTCGAGTTCTCAAATGCTTGCATTATCTCTTCAACTTTCTCAGCCTTCTCCAAGCATTCGAGAACTGGGTCGTACATCAGGACAACAGCAGCCGCAGTCTAAAAAAAATATATATATATATATATATATATATATATAAATCCCTAATTGTTAACACCAAAACAGTATACACGAAGAGAAGATAGAAAAGCTTACATTGGCCAGTATCCTCATTGCAGATCTGAAAGCGACCTTGGCAGAACGTCACTTCATCCGCTCCCAACCTTCCTCAGATATGAAGCGATAAATAAAGGCTGCACTCATACCAGCCTTCTCTGGTAATTGGTTGAGGAGTGCAAACAGCTCATCACCCTTATCTGCCAAGGTCGGTTCCAAAGAAGTGGCAGCCTCGGTGGGGGGTTCAGGATAACTCGCTGGCTGAGATGGTTGTGGAGGAGGCGAGCTTGCTGGGAAGTCTTCGAAGGCAACTTTTCTCTTCTTCGAGCTGTCGACCTTCTCCTTCCCTTTTGATGGCGAGGTACTCTCGGTTGTCTTAGTTTTTGCCATGGACCCGAGGGTTGAAGGTGGTGCTCGCAAGCCGCTACCAATGACCATCTCTGTACAGATATAAGTGAGCGAGGAAATATAGTATTAAGGGTAATTAGAATGAGCATGTAATTACCTTCTTCTTGTGGAGCTGGTGGTGACACTGTCTTTGGAGATGAAGGTTCTGGGCATGGAGGTGTGGATGGTGCTTTTCATTTTCTAATCCTTGAAGATGAGGCACCTAAATCCATCCTTTTCCTTGGCTTCTTTTTCGAGCTCGATGGCCTAGACGAGAGAACCAAGGGGTCTGGGAATGCGGCACCCTTCGGAAGCAGACCGCAAGCGACCAGGTTATGCGAAGTACCTAGTACCTTCCAATTAAATTCCTCAATTGGAAGGTCGTTGATTTTATATACTCTTGCGAGCTGTTCCCTGGAGAGTCCGGGTTGATCCCTGTTATCTGCGGTGACATTCGAATGCGATTAGTATAAGAATAAACATAGAAACAAGGCAATAAATTGGAAGACTACCTACCGGGATTTTGAAAGAAGCTGTTAGCTGCATAGTCAAAATGGAAAAATGGATTTTTCCATTTTCCCATGTTGTTGCGAACCCCGTAGATCATTTTTATTGCCTGATTCGACCATTTGCTCGCATAGAAGAAGCTGAGATCTGACGGATTTGATTTCACTTGGTAGAACCAAGCGAATTCTTCAGTTGAAGGGGTTTTTAAACCTAGTTTATGGTACAATATATACAAACCTACCATATATTTATAGGTATTAGGGGTCAATTGAAAAGGGATGACCCCATAGTAATCAATAATTGATTTTATATACGGATGGAGTGGGAGATGCACGCCATACTTGAGGACTGCCTCAGAAAAAGAAGCGAGTCCATATGGGGGAGTGTGTGGTAGGTTAAATTCCATTGATAGACGAAGGGGTATGGCGATCTTATAGCTGCTTGCAATTTTGCTGAGTTTGTTCGATGTGCAGCTCGTCCTTACATTGGTACATAACCAATTCCCTTCTACGTATTGGTAGCCAGATGAAAATGCAGGGGCATCCCTGATATGTCTGGGCCACTGATCCTGGGGGAGATCGCCTATTCAAGGACTACTCTGTCTGGCCCCTATTATTTCTATCTCAGATTCCGGCTCGAGATAGTCTTCAAGGTTAATGGAGCTAACACTCGAGTTAGATTCTCCAGAAAACGCATTCCCTTCCCTAAATTCCTCACTACTAGACATCTGAAAAGAAATACGCAGGGATTCAGGCATCGAGGATTCTCACTATGCCAGCACTTTGGGTATTCATCCTAGGATTGTACAAACAAGCAAGCTCATTCCTAAGAGGTCTACGGATTCGTAAAATTTGTTCGAGTAGTTCATCAGAAAATAAATGTCCGAGCAGTTCATCAGAAGATAAATGTTCGAGCAGTTCGTTGAGAAATAAAATAGGGTATCAGCCCCTAGAAATTCTTTTCACAGGTTCGTTTCTGGTTATTATCTAGTACTTCTACCCTACGGACTGAAAAAGGGGGAATATATAAAAAAAAACAATTCTCATTTCACTTCAGTGTGGGATGAGTTTTTATTCCTAAAGATTGAAATCACTTTTTCAAGAACAGAAGAAATAAGAGAAGAAATGAACTGACCTTTCTTCAGAAGCGGAGGATTTCAGATGGTTTGAACTTCGTCGGAGAAGAAACTGTGATTGTGCGAGCTGAAGGGTGAAACGGCGCTCTAGGGTTCTCTGAAGTGATATTTTCTGAGATGGAAACAGTGAAATAAAACAGGAACAGACTGGTTTCTGATATTTATATTCCAAGCACCGTTAAATCACAGCCATAGATCAGGGAATTTTATTTTTAAATCTGAAGGCCGGAGTTTGCGCGGGATTTGATTTTTTTCAAAAAATCAGAATTGTTTAAAATTTGAAAAGATTTGGTTTTAAAAGGGAGACAGTTGATATCATTAGACTTCCTCGAATTCTGCTCTTTCTCAGAAAAGACTACACGTGTTCCGTTCCGTCAGAAAAAGGTACGCTTAACCTTGAGAGATGGTATTTGAAATCTAACGACTCTTTGACTCTTCAGAGACCTCAAGTTTAGGACATGACATCACATTTTTAAGGTCGCACGGTAATTGGAACCATTTTGTCCTAAAGAACTAATGGAGCTGGGGGGCAATTGTTGTGCGGTCTAAAATCCTAAGGTCGCATAAGGGTTAAGTTCGACCTCCTCCGTATTGATGTGTGCGACCTCTTCCACAGGTTATATGCGACCTTCTCCGTGTAGTCTCTTTTGCATAAGTATGTGCGACCCTCTCTGTATAGGATGTGGGCGACCTCTTCCGCAAGAAAAGGGAAACAAGTATATGCTTTTGTCAAACAGGAAACCTGCAAGGAAAGAGAAACAGAAGTCTCCTATTTATGATCAACCAGTTACCCGTTTTGAGTGGTTATCCAATTATGTTGTTACTTGAATTATATTACCCGATTGTATAGTTACCCGATTTCACAATTAGGAACATTGGGTTACCTTTACCTATATAAAGGGAACTCAATGTTCCAAAGAGAGGAGAGTTTTGGAGTATTTTCAATTGCTTTTGAGTTTTCCAATTTCCAGACTTCAAAATTCCGACTCCCAATTGGAGAGGAATTTCCAGACGAGATATTGTAACTTTTAGTGCTTGTAATTCTCCATAAAATAGTGAAAAACAGTGGATGTAAGCTCATCTTTTTCGGGGCTGAACCACTATAAAATCCTCTCTCTTTATTTGCTTTGATTATTAACTCAATTCGTACAAGCCACATCTCTTAATGTTTTCTAAATTTATTATTGATAAAACCTTCATCAACACCTAGGAAGACCAATTCCAGGGTATTTGCACTCACTTAGGCCGATGCAAATGCAGATCCTTTAGTTCTTTCAAGTGATATTCTTATCTTTAGCATATCTATACATGCATTAATAGATTTTGGTACCACACATTTATTTGCATCCATAACATATGTGAAGGGATTGGGTAGACTCCTTGATCAGTTACTAGAGATATTTAGTACGACATTACCATTATAATAAATATTATATTTAGATCAGTGATTAAAAGGAGTTCCATTACTGAGAGAGAGTAGAGAATTATTTGTAGATCTTGTGATATTGGAAATGCAGGATTATGAAGTGATACTTGGTATGGATTGGCTTTCCAAGTATAAGGCTACGATTGACCATAGGATGAAAAGAGTGATATTCCAATCTTCTGAAGAGAATCTATTTGTGTTTATCGATACTCCACCAAAAACCAATATACCTATTATTTCTGCTTTAATGGCAAAGAAATTGTTGGGTAATAGTTGTTTAAGGTATTTGGCCAACTTGATAGATACTTCTATGGAACAAAAATTGAGACCCGAAGATGAAACAATAGTTAAGGATTTCTTAGAAGTGTTTCTAGAAGAATTACTAGGATTACCACTAGATAGAGAAATTGAGTTTATTATTAAATTATTATCTGGTGCATCACTAATATTAAAGGCACTATATAGAATGGCACCTGTAGAGTTGAAAGAATTGAATACACAATTATAGGAACTCTTAAACAAAAAGTTCACTTGACCTAACTATTAACCATAGGACGCTCCAGTTTTGTTTGTCAAAAAGAAAGATGGCACAATGCAGATGTGTAATGATTACAAAAAGTTAAATAAAGTGACAATCAAGATAAGTACCCACTTCCTAGAATTGATGATCTATTTGAACAATTACAAGGTTTAACTATATTTTCCAAGATTGACTTGAGATCTCGATATCATTAGTTCAAAATTAGAGAAAAAAATATGCCAAAAACAGCTTTTCAGACTCGATATACCCATTATAAATTCTTGGTAATGCCATTTGGATTGATCAATACCTCAGTAGCCTTTATGAATATGATGAATAGAGTGTTCAAAGATTATTTAGACAAGTTTATAATAGTGTTCATTGATGATATCTTGGTTTATTCATGGTCAAAAAAGGAATAGGAAGACTATTTGAGATTTACATTACAAAAATTGAAGAAAAAGCAACTTTATCCTAAGTTTAAAAAGTGTGAATTCTGGCTTGAGAAAGTTGCATTTTTAGGTCATATAGTTTCTAGTGGATGTATTTCAGGGGATTCGACAAAGATAAAAGCTGTTCGTATGTGGTCAAGACCAACTAATGCTTTAGAGATTTGAAGCTTCCTAAGACTAGCGGGCTGCTATAGGAGATTTGTTGAGGGATTCTCTAGGATAGCTATGTCTCTTACACAACTCAATAGAAAGAGTCAGAAATTTGAATAGACTGAGGCTTATGAGGAAAGTTTCCAAGAGTTGAAACAAAGATTAATTTCAACCCTAATACTTACTATCCCATTTGGATCAAAAAACTTTGTTATTTATAGTGATGCTTCAAAGCAAGGATTAGGGTGTGAGGTTATGCAAAATGTTAAAGTAAAAGCTTATACATCTAGATAATTAAAAAACTACGAGTAAACATATCCTCCTTATGACCTAGAGTTAGTAGCAGTTATATTTGCTCTTGAGATTTTGAGATATTATCTGTATGAGGAACAATATGAAATATACACTAACCATACCATAAGAGTCTCAAGTACTTTTTTATACAGAATGAATTAAATATGAGACAAAGACCATGGTTAGAATAGGTAAAAGACTATGATTGTGAGATTTTGTATCATTTAGGAAAGGAAAATATTATGATAGATGCACTGAGTAGAAATTCACTTAGTAGTTTATTAGTTCTAAGGAACTTATCAAAGCCATTTCAAGAGGATATATGTAGAGCACAAATTGAGATCATCAATAGTAAATCAGCAATAATGACACCTCAGTCAATATTGTTAAAAAGAATTAAGGAGGGTCAACTTACAGATCCGTACTTGATAAAACAGAAGGTTGAAGTGGGAGATAGAAAGATCACAAAGCTAGAACATCAAAAGAACATGATGCTATTTAGGTCATAGTAGACCGATACACAAAGCTAGCATACTTCCTTCCTATATAAATGACATACACTATGGACCAGTTTGCAGAACTATATATTCAGGAAATTGGGAGATTGCATAGTGTACCAATTTCAATTATTTCAAATCGGAATCTATGATTCACTTTGAAGTTCTGAGAAAGTTTGCAAAAGGCCATGGGAACTAGATTAAACTGAAAGGACAATTCAGACTTTAGTGGATATGTTGAGGGCATGTGTCTTAGACTTCCAAGGATCATAGAGTAGATAATTGGCACCGATTGAATTCTCCTATAATAATAGTGATCCAGCAACAATTGATGTAGCTCTATATGAAATGTCATATAGTAGGAAGTATCGATATCCAATCCATTGGGATGAAATGGGAGAAAGGAAGTATCTCGACCTAAAGTTAGTCAAAGAAACTACTGAAGCAATTGAAAAGATAAGAAAAAGAATGCTTGCTACATAAAATCGACAAAAGAAATACACTAATCCAACTGTGCATAATGTCTTTCATATATCTTTATTAAGAAAGTATGTTTCAGACCCCTCTAACCTATTAAGTTATGAGCCACTAGAACTGGATCGAGATTTAGCATATGAGGAACTAATAGTGCAAATTCTTGACAAGAAAGAAAGTGAATTGATAAATAAAAAAATTTCACTAGTCAAAGTCTTATAGAGGAATTCTAATGTAGAAGAAGCATCTTGGGAATGAGAGAAAGCAATGAGAATAAAGTATCCATAACTATTTAGGTAAGTCAATTTGGAGGACGAAATTTTTATGAGGTGGAGGGGATTGTGATACCTAACTCCTCACAATGTTAAAGAGCCACACAATTGTATCGCATTTAATATTTAAAGTGAATATCATTACTTTGAGTAATTGATGTTAATTTATTATGATTATAAATCTTTACTCTTTAAGTTATTTTGCAATGAATACTCAAGACAAGCTCATTGGTACAAGTGTTATGTGTGTTGAGTTAATTAACTTTTACAATTCATAATTTGATTAGAAATGTTTGACTAGCTAAATTGGATTAGAAATTATTACTTTTTTTATGTGAAGAATAATTACCAAGTAGTTATTTATTTTATTTTCTAAACATTTGTCTTAGTCAATTGTATTTGGTACTTATATGATTTTATTAGATCATTTTGGTACTTAGATTAGTATCTGCTTTTATATCTGTCATATATGGTAATTATTGAGATTTTTTTTATCTATTATAAATAATATTTAATGTTTATATATTTAAAAAAATGAGGAGTCGCCGACTTGATTAAGTCGGTAGTTTGGTTTCCAAAACTAAGAAGGCTCTTTTCCTTTCAAGACTATTCTTCAATATACTTCCAGAAACATTATCTCTCTCACTCTTGTCTTGCTTATNAATATATATATATATATATAGAGCACCAATCCAGTAGGTATTTTTTTTTTTTACCTATACATAGGTATCAATTTGGCCAATGAAAATTTAGCATGCACTTTTTTTTATTGTAAAAAATAAGAGAGAGAAAGAGCATTAATGATGCACGTCTTTTCATGCACTTCATTATAGTCATTAGATCACCATTAGATGGTGATCTAACGGCTAAAAAAAAATACCTACCCATAGGTAAAGAAAAAAAATACCTATTAGATTGGCAACCATATATATATATATATATTTATAGAGGCTATATATATAATGAATTTATTTTAGACACAACTATATTCAACGTATATATTTGTCCTTGTCATTATTTTTTTCTTTTACCGAGGTTGTGATTAATATAAGCTTTTGTTATTTATGATATAATTTCTATTTCTTTTTTCTTGCATAGTTGTATTAGAGTAGACTTTCATACCAGTATTGCAGCAAACGATTACCCATTACTTTTGTCTTTATAGAGTAATTAATTTGGAAGTAAGCTTATCTTGTTTTGATGTCATATAAAGGGGAGGTATCTTTTTACTGTTCACGATAATTTTTAGATTAGTTTGGCCATGATATGGAATAACTCTTATTTGGAATTTCAAGTCCTAGCATATGTTCCTTCTCATAGTATGTGAAATTGACTATTTTCCATTTGTTATTAAGCTATAAAGAGCTACTTGTATTGCAACTCTTAAATTATATGTTAGATTCATTTTTATCATACCCATAGAGTAAGCTTAGAAATTTGGTCTCATTTACACAAATGATACATGTAAATTTCTTTATTTAGTGTTTTTTTTAATTATTTTTATTTTTTTAACTTACTTTAAAGTGTTATTGGTGTACCGTTACTTTCACATCGATAAAATGAAGTTTTAATTGGAAAAACATATTTGGAACACATTAGCTGCACCTTGAGCAAGAAGTATTTCACGAAAGAATAGACTTAGAAAGCTTGGGAGTGAGGTAAGTAAAGTACTCAACTGTAATACAAGAATTGCATGCTATGTAGGTGTCTATTATATTTTTTTTATGCTTTATATTCTGGTTATGAGCATGAATATTGGCATTTTGATTTTAGAATACATACTTGGCATTTCTAGTGTGGCATAATCATATACATCATAAAGCCAAGTATGTTTAACAGAGAAATTTAAGATAGGTGACAGGTTTCTAAAATGCCTTCGTATTATTATGCAAAGCCATATTTATCATAGAAAAGTTGAGATCAGGTAACTTCCAAAAGGTTTTGTATCACTATTATGAGAAAGCAGGATACATATTTGTAGTTTCAGAGTGACAATCTCAGGAGAAGGGCAAGTTTAACGGGATTAGTTAGATGGTCTGCAATAGTATTCCTTCTCCAAGGTATATAATAGATTATGCTTTAGTCTTAGGTCGCCTTATCTCTTGAGCTAAATGGGGTAATGATGGAGTAAGGTTAGTAACGAGCCCCATTCTAGGATATCATTAGTTCAGGAAGCCTTGTAGGTACAGTTCCAAACCAAATAGTGTACACTAGATAAGGGGGGACTAAAGAAAAATATTTATATCGAAGTATTTAAGCAAGTATGATCATATATTTATTACATGTTATTGAGAAACATTTTAGATATTACTTTACTTACTAAGCTATAGCTTATAGAAGTTTTGTGTTACAGGTAATAATTGACATGACTAGATGAGCTTATGAGCTAGAGTAAAGGCCCAATCTTGGTGTTGTACATATGAATATTTTGACTACATATGGGGGTCTAGTTTCTGTATTTTAGGATATTTGGTAGTCTCTCAATAGAGTTGTTTTTAGTTCGTTTTCTTGATACTTATTTATTATCTTTTGTTTTGTAATATATGTATATACTGATCCACGTTATGTTTGTAAATAAAATCATCTAACCATAAAGTTTTAAAGAAAAGTAAAAAGTTCAAATTTGCTCGTATTTTTAGAAAAATAACTTCAAGATTTTTTTTTTGAAAGTAGTGCCTTGTAAATAAAAATTTAATAAATTTCCACTAGTACTATGTCGAGATCGAGAGTGTTATGTCTATGATCTTACTAAATTGGTTTGCCCATATGGTTTGATGACTTAATTTTTGTATAGCTAACCATGCAAAAATTTCTATAAAGAAAAATGGTTTTCAAAATGGTAATTTGAGTTTCCTATTGGTCTTTTGAGCTCACCCCTTACTTCCCCCTATTTTAGGTATTATTTTGTCAAGATAAGATTCCTGTAGGATGAACGAGTTATTGGTTCGTATTTCTGTCCTCCTTATGTCATGGTTGGTATTCAAACCTTATTATTTCTTGTTCCCAAGTTAATTATTTTGTTAGATTCAATATATTTTGTTAAGTGAGTATATGAGAATATTTTTTACTATTAATTAAAGACTTGGTATTTAAAAGGATATTATGGTCCTTAAGAAGCATGTTTTCAAAAGTATAAGTACTTGGGATTTTGGTCGGTTTCTCATAAAACTAGTTTAAATGTGCTAGTTCAAGAAAATTATGAAATTCACATTAATAAGGATAAGTGTTTTACCAATCCAATTTATTTTAACTAAAATAATTAGATTTTTCCTACAACTCTAAAAGATATTTTCTTGGATAGATAAGAGGGTCCTTTGATGTGAGAATGATAATGTTTTGAGGGTTAAAATGAAAAACATAAGTATTTATTTATGTCAAAATTCCCTAATTTACTATTTATTTATGTTTATATTTAAAATTACCAAAAATCACGGCTTTAGATTTTTAGTCGTAACATAATGGTATCAGAGCATAGCTTTAGATTTGTCTGGGATCGTGCATATGAAAAGTTTTGATATTTAAAATTATTTTGGAAATAAGTTTGATGGATAACTTATACAACATTTAGAAACCAGCTAGATAAGTTAATTTTATTCTTATTCATTCTGAGTTCTTCATAAAACCTCTCCAAAATGAAATTCTAATGTACTTAGGATGGTGATTTCCTAAAAATTTTATTCTCAGACTTGTCGAGTTGACATGAGACTAGTGAATTCTACTCTTAGCAAAAATCCCTGTATTCAGATGGACATTTGCTTTTGTACTCTTTTATCCATTTTGATTGTAAGCTATATTAAACCTCGTAGGTTCTAAGATAACAATCAGGTGTATTGCACTTTGTTTGTTGCGATTTGACCTTCATAATGATTATTTAAATTTTATCCCTTGAGGTTATGGTTTGCTCTCATTTATAGCATTTGATTATTATTGTATTTCCTTGAGAATTTTTGCTTATGATATATCAGTTTGCCTACTTGTTTGATGTTGCATTTTAATTGTTATGTCTTGATGTCTTCGCGATTACTTAATCTAGATATCCCATAACTTGGTTTTGGATTTAAGTACTTGTATTGAGGATGCATTTTTACATAGCATATTGCTCACTAGTTGAGTGATTAGTTAATATTTTGCGGTATTGTATAAACTTTCTGTTTGCATTCCTCTTGTTTCATGACATTTGTTTATTGTAGTTCTTTGGTTGAGAATTCTTGAAGTATTGGAGGTTTGGTTAGAGCTAAAACCAATTATATGGTTTTGGAACTTTTGAAAATCCCATATTGACAACTAAGATTTTGGATGTTATATACCTTGCATTTTATTAACTTGGCGAATTTATTTTCAAAGAATGTGACGTTTCAAAATTTTTATATTACCTTGAAATTAAAGTTCGTAAAACCACAATTATTTTGAAATTTGAATACTTGCTCCTCCTAAATCTAGTTATATTACTAGTAAGATTTTAATTTACACTTGGTGGTATTAGTTTGGAAAGTCTCTTTGACCGGGGTATTTTGTTTTTATAAGTGTATGTGTATAAATCAAACTTTTCAAGTACTTTTTAATATTGAACTTAGTAGATTACTAAGCATTCCTCAATCTTTACTTAATACTAGTTTTGAAAAATAAAATGTGTTTGTCAATTACCTAAGAAAAGTATTGGATAAATGAAACCTTATTGTGAATTAGTATAGTATTCCTAAATGCCCCTGATTTTTTTGTTTCATATTTAAAAAAATATTTTCAAATTATTTTGGATTTGAAAATAAAATAAGGTTAGACGAGAGACATGCATCACTGTAGAGACAACTTATTCTATTGAAACCTTGTTTATAGGGCACTATAATATTGTCTTTTATTTTACTTACATATTAGGTATTGAGTCATTTCTATATTACTTCCTCTTGTACCAAAGACTTAGAAAGTTCTTGGAGGTGATAGATGATTTAGGATAGTTGTTCTATTCTTTATATTAGGTAAAGAGACTCGAAGAGTCTCTAGACTTGAATATTATTTGAATCTTTCCTATATAATATCATTTTGGATAAAAGACTTGGAAAGTTTTTGGATTATACATGTTATATGGATACTTACATTTTATATACTTCGATTACAATAGTTTACCTATTAGTACTTGTTGTGCTATGTATTTCTCTGGAGATTTCCATTCATGGTGATTCTAGTCTTATTCTTGACTAGAAATATTTTGTGTAAATGGTTGTTTCTCACTCGTTATTCCGAATGGTAAATGATTTATGCTATTATTTTCTTATTGTTGTTTTTTATCTCTAAACTTATCTATCTTGTGTGGTATAGCACAAGAGAATTGGTTTCCATTCGAAACTTTGTTGGGTGTAATCTTGTGTTGGAGAGATCTCGTTAGAGTCTTTAGACTTAATGATTATTTAGGACCAAGTTTTAGCTACAGACAAATAGAATTGTCCTTTTATGTTAATGATTTGGTATGATTTGAAGACGATATTGTATGTATCTGATATTTGATCTACTATACTATTTTAGTATCTAGTAATTAGTGTAAAGATTACAGAAATCTAGCATTCTCGACTTCTAGCTAGTCTTGATTATCATTAATAGTTCTGTGACTAATTACTAACTTGAGATCATCATTTCCAAGCACTTGTGTTGAGGTTCGAGCACTTACTGATGAGCCATCTTGTGACTTTAAATCTTTTTGTGTACATCCTTATCTCATGCTTTTGTGCGACATAGGTATGTTGTCAGAATTCTAATACCAGGTAGATGGTGTATGTTTGATGCTCTTTATTTTATTAATGTTTGGTCGGATACTCTTACACTCTATAACTGATGGTACATTCTCCTTCCAACTATTATTCCATATCATTTTTCTTGTACTCCCTATTTTGCTTGAATTTTGGGACGAAATCCTTTAATATGGGAAGGATATAAAAACTTGAAGTTTTAAAAGGATATTATGGCCTTTTTTATAATATTTTAAATTAATTAATTATGATTTAAATGAAAAGATTTTTGATACTCATGGCTAAAATGTAATTTTTAAAGGACTTGTACGAAAGAAATTTGAAAAATGATAGGCATATGTGTAATTTAAAATCTTATTAATTCCCATTAAGGCTAGGACACGTGCTCAATTTCTTTCCCTTTCTCCTTCTTCCTCTCTCTTCCTCCTCATCACTTTCTTTCTCTCCCCTCGACAAACTGCACTTCTCAGCCCACTCCTGTTGGAACTTCTCCGACCTGAAGTAGGCTATGTCAACACCTGAAATGAGACCAACACCTCCTAAAATGTCGCCAGCTAACGTTATAACGTCACCTATGGTTGGATTCGCTGTCGATGAAAAGAAGTTGCCGCAGACAAAAATCAACACCAACGATAATTCTGGCATCAATAGGACCTGAATACAAGCTTGATTAACTCGTCTCGACATAGAGGTCATCATGGTATATATAATATAACTCAAAATTGCCTAGATTAGATTTTGGCATTTTTGAAACTTTTAAGCCTTTTAGGTTCAAAACGCTGACTTTCTTATCCGACCGTTAAATCGTAAAATCAATATGATATTTGTGATATACTCATAAAAATAAGAAGAATAGCATTTATATTGATTATGTTTGGTGACAGGCATAGAAAATGAAATTCGATGGTTTAGATTTTACCTCATTTTTTGTGCCACAGATTGGGTTTCAGCTCGAGCCGAAATTGGTCGAGTTATATATCCAACCTAGCTAATTTGAATACTAGGAATTCATTAGTAATGTTTGTTTTTCAAATTGAGGCTCAATTGAAAAAATATACTTTTCAAAGTAAGTGATTGGTGGTTCGAAAACTATTTCCAACCCTCCAAGCGATCACCAAATGATACCACATGTACTCCATAGTGTTGTATTGTGATCTAAATGAGGTAGGGATATGATTACTTGATTTTTCAAATTT
This sequence comes from Parasponia andersonii, assembly GCA_002914805.1. Taxonomy (NCBI): domain Eukaryota; kingdom Viridiplantae; phylum Streptophyta; class Magnoliopsida; order Rosales; family Cannabaceae; genus Trema; species Trema andersonii. The sequence continues at coordinate 221,749 of JXTB01000419.1, forward strand.
GTTGTGATTTGAATTGACATATTTTGAACGAACATAGAATTTTGTGAAATATTTCAGAAAATATGTTTATACATATATTTTTGGATCTGATTTGATACTAAACTCCCTGGTAGACATGTCACTCTAGTTGGTGTATCATATATCATGTTTTGAAACTATTTTCTACAGGAAATGAATTTTATGGGCTTTGATAAAAAAGGCCATTATGCTGCCGAAATTTCTAGAAAGTCTAATGGAATGAGAATTTAGTTTTGAATACTAAACTTAGCTTAATTAAAATGACTGCATGGGTTTTTTTGTGATTTTATATCAAATGGTATGTGTTCTAATTCCTGTCATCCATATAGCATTTTATGCATCATTGCACCTATGCGGCCATGGGCTTACAACACCCATTAATGTAATCAAACTTATGATCCCTCATCTGGGGTACTCGGACTACATTGCATACTCATAGCAACTAATTTTGGTAGCTCAGACCATAATAAACATTACAGTCAGTTACCTATCTGAGTGTCTCAGGCTATATTGCATACTTACAACTATCAATTTAGTTAGCTCAGGCTTGTCATTGATAACATTATAGGTTATGTACTTGACTTGAATAATATGTACTCGACTAAGATGGTGACTTATAATAGTTTACAACATTTGAAACTTTAGACAGTGAATTTAATTTGGATTTTTATAAACCGTTGAATATTTTATTAACCATGTAGGACCTTAAAATTAAGTATTTTTATAATGTTTAAAAACATGTAATTGAGTGTTTACTATACATTCGCATACTCACCTCCCATGCTTCCTCCCATTTTCAGGTGTTAGATTATTTGAGGTACTTATTATGATGGCTTGACAAGTATATTTGGCATATACTTGCAGTTTCATACCTCTTCTTTGGCTGGTTCCTACTCTATGTCTTCTTTCTTTTCCTATGTCAAATTATGTAGCTAAGATTTATGTATTTACTAAGTAGATGTATGAAGATGGTTTTGTTACTAAATTTAGTACTTGAAATTACAAATGATTTTATGTAATCTATTTTAGACATTGGACTAAAAATTTTAATTGAACTCATTTTACCAAAATTTTTGATTTGTTAATAAGTTTCTAAATGAATCAACTAGAAATTTTCTTGCACTTCAATGGATATTTTCTTGAGTAATTAAAAGTATGGAGAGGTTTCCTTGTAATAAAATTTACTCACTTTTGAGGACTAAAAATTAAAATTATAAGTACTTAATATTTTGGAAATTCATTGTTTATTGTTATATTCATATAAAATTACTAAAAATCACGATTTTGGATTTCCAGATGTGACACACCCTATCTAGTGCTAAATATTCTTACTTCTTTTTTCTCTTTTCTTTTTTTAGTGGAGTTGCTAGACACCTTTGTATAGAGCTTGACAACATATTTAGTGTTTTCGACTTAAGGGTATATAAGTACTTTTGTGCTTCTTTTTTTAAAAAAGGGTGTTGTTACCTAAAAACTATCGAGAGGCATGTATTTTCTAAAATTGACGATAAAAGAGATGTATTTCACCTAATTTCCTGTAATAATTAAATAATGACTATTATTTATCTACTCTCGTTATAAGTTGAAACTTGTTTCAATATCCACAAATTTAATTATGTTCGCCATATTCATAAGATTATTACACAAATTTTGGATTATAAATTATGTTCATTGATCCAAATTGCACCCCCTAACATCTTAAATAACATAAGTTGTGAATGTGTGATACACTATTCACTTAGGTTAAGATAAGAGTATGTATTAAACAAAAGAAGCTTTTTGTTAACGAGGTCATCATTTTAATACATAGATCATATTCACCAGTCCCAATTGAAACACATAGCGCTATAACAATATGTACTTAGAGCGTACACCTAATATTCATGAGTCGTGAACAAGGCGTTTGACAATCACTAATGGTATAGTTCCACGTGTAAAATTCATGTTTGAATATTCTCAATTTATCATTTAAATTCAAGGATTCTTTGTAGTTAAACTATAAACAAGGGGTTTCTACTCATACTTGGGCACCTAATAGTCTCATGTTAATAAAAGACTGTCCCTCGTACGTTTTATAAAATGTGGCTCTGCATATTGTCCCTCTATGTAAATTTATCTAAATACCGTAATAATTGGCCCCAAATCTTTTTGTTCTTTGGACTACTGCTTTTTTTCTTTTTACCTTCAACTCGGATGTGTTTTTTTTTTTTCCCTACCACGGTGTTCAACCATGGTTGAAAATAGTCGTTTCAGAAGGTTTAGGGCCTATTTAATTTTATTTTTTATTCTCAAAGTTGGGTTTTTAAATATGAAAATAAAAAGGGTCTTTTATTGTTTTCAAAAAACACTAGGTGTTTGACAAATATTTTCTAAAAATCAGTTTTTAAGGGAAAAGATTAGATGAATATAAAAAAATCGTATTGGGAAAAAAAATATTTAGATAGAAAAAGTCAAGAGAAAGTAAGGAGAGAGAAATTCAAGTGAGGGAATGAGAAAAGAGAAAGTCATAAGAGAAAAGGTAGTGAAAGATAATAATGAGAGAAAAAGTGATAAGAGAGAATGAGGAAATAAAAAACTGATGAGAAAAGATAGAAGAGAGAAAAACTAATGAAATTATACAAGAGAAACAGAGTAATAAGATTGCGTAAGAAGAGAAAATAAAAAATAGAGAAAGTCATAAAAGACAAAATAACAATAGAGAATAAAGAGAAAGAATGTGATTTAAAAAAAAATAGAAAATGATGAGAGGAAATAAGAAAAGAGAAAGTGATAAGATAAATGAGGAGAGAGAAAACTAGAAGAGAAGATGAAAAGAGAAAAAGTGAAGAGAGAGAAAATTATGAGAAAATATATATGTTAAAGTCATATAAAAAAATGAATTTTAAAAAAATTAAGAAACACTTTAAAAAGAATATTTTGTTATTCTCTAAATTTTCTTTTTTCTTTAACTCTGTTTTTAAATTGTTCTCAAAGAATAATACCAAACATCTTTATTTTTTCTCTAAAAATAGTTTTCTAATTTTAAAAACAAAAAATAATTTTTTAGTTATGATGCCAAACATCTCCTTAAGTTTCTATTTTCAATTGCATTTAACTCTAGTAAAAATTAATACCTCTTCTATACTTTAGTTAAATATCACAGTTAACTATCTGTTCTCATAAAATTCAAAAATATCCATAATTTTCAAAAAAATAACCCTCTTCTTTTTGGTCAAATTTTTGACTAAATATTTTTTCTTAAAGGATAATAATACCCTTAGAATATTGACATCTAAATAACTCTAATTTTTAATATTTTTTATTACAAAAAAATATCTTAAAAAGTATTGCCAAAAAAAGAATTATTTACATTTTTCTATAATCTAAAGAAAAGTGATTTTTCATTTTTTTCCAAAAAAAATTAGATATGGGAGTATTTGATAATAAGTTTTAGGAGTATATGCAACGGTATTCTAGACCCTTTGCATTCTAAGTTTTGATCAGGAAGATAAATAAGATATATTTTTTTTCCTATTTCAAAAAATAGAGGGGATATTTTTTATGAGAACACAATTAACTTAATATTTAGTTAAACACATAGAGATACTTTTTATGAGAACATAATTAACATGATATTTAGTTAAAACAAATAGAGTATTTTTAGGATTATCTTGTCAAAATTATGTCCTTCTACAAAATTTATAATGGATGGTGGGGACTCAGAGATAGTTTGTTATTCTTAAATTTTCATTAAAAATTTACTTTTTTCCGTTAATGGGTTGCAAATGGTGCCGTATTTCGCCGTAATCTTTAAACCATGATTAAAAAAAAAACGATAAAGATGCAGCAACAAACAAAATATATAGAGCACGATATAGATAAAAACAAAATATCTTTATTAATAGTACAATGTCATTATACAAAGTTCCTTTAAAGAGGACTTAGGTAAAATATTTTATACATATTGCAAGTGCCAAAAGCAAAATGAGCTATTTAACTTTTAGCCTTTAATTTTAATTTCCTAGTTACTAAAAGAGAACAGGGTGCCCAACTGATCTAATAGATAACATAATACATGTCTCAACGCTCGAATTCACCTATCAAATTTTGGTGTCTCATGATTTTCTATCCAAGTAATGTATTCATGTCAATTCGTTAAACTATTAATTATACCAACTCAGTTTCATAACCTCACTTTCGACTGACATGAATATACACCAACTTTGACGGAGAATAATTGGACACTAAAGTTTGAGAGAAGAACATGTTGAGGTCCAAGTTACACTTCGTCCGAGTCATCCACTTCAAATTTACCGCTAAGATCGTCAGCTGCGGCGTTTCTCTTTCCCTTTGCACAACTGATTGCTGGAACAAAGTCCAGACTGTAGAGGACCGGAACCATAGTAACCCATGACAAGAACACAAGAACTGGACCGAAAATCCAAAGCAGTAGAGGAAGAGCCGTGTAGAAGAGCCTATTTCCAACGGTGTTAAGAAACGAACCGCGCTCAAGTAGGTCACAAAGATATTCGGGTGTCAAGACGGACGAAGCTTCTATGGGGCTGCAGATGAGGATGCTCACCTGGTTGAGGAACCTAATCGACAACGTGTGGCAGAAGAAGGAGAAGAGGAAGATTGTCAAGATTGTAACGTATTTTAGGGCCACCATGAACTCCCCGTGGGCCCCATAAACGGCGGCATCGTTCAGTGGTTTCTTGACGCTATATGTGCTGCTTATGATTGCTGCTAGGCCTGCACAGAGAAGAATCGAGGTGGTGGCCATCAGGGTTGATCCCATGATGTTGTTCCGGAGAGTTTGGACGGCCAAGATGTTTTTCTTTTCAATATCCTGAAAAAGTTTACCACAAAAGATTTTTACAGTGAATCTCTACAGGTACAGGATAACATGCGTGAGTGCGTTAAAATCTTTATTAATAACAGTCATTACGTATTATTATATGCAAAACATTTCTCACGATGGCCAAACATTAAAGATGACAACGATGGACAATTTCCTTTTCTCCCCCACTCAACTTTGTTGGTTGGCAAAGTTTGCAATCACCATCACAGAAAAGAAATATACCTCTAAATTTTGATATTAAAATAAGAAAGTACCGTGAATTCTTCCCGAATTCAAAAGCTTTGGAATAATTTGGTCAGACTTGAAAAAGCAGTTTCAAAGGAAATATGAAATCCCAAAAATTAGGTATTGTCACTAAAAAAAAGTGAAGCATGGTTTCAATTAATTCCAAAGAGCTAGAAATGCAATTCCGTTGCCATTAATATGAGCTCATATGTACCTTTCATAAAGTTTTTTCCACTAAAAGTTTGGGAAAATTATTGCCACATTCCCTAACTCATGTTAAAATTTCGGTGACATTGGACGATAAGTAATTACACGGACACTCCTGGATCGAAAAAGTGATTTATAATAACGAATGAAATTTTCATCCGATGTTATTTTTTAAAATTTAAACAATTAGTTACTGTTGTCAGTGGAATGATCCATAACTGATAATTTAACTGCAAAAGTATAATTCTACTGAAATTGAAGTAATGGCGCGAGTATGTAATTTTTTTTAAATTTCTTATTCGTTAATTTTAGAGAGTTTTAACGTAGATATTTTTTGGTTTTGGGATATTAACGTAATTTCAACATAAACTAAGGGTACGTTGTCTGAACAATTTTTCCAATAATGTTTATTTTAAATCTTCTCTGCTCTTTCAATTTATATCTCAGATCCTTATTTATACAAATCGTAGATTGGTTATCATACTCATTGTAATCTTTTTTTTTCTCTTCTTCCAGCTAAGTAAAATTTGCTCTCACAACAAAATTCTTTCCTCTCTATTTTTTCTGATTCCTTTTTTCAAGGTCTTATGAAGATAAATAAAAAATTTTCGGACATATTTAATAAAGTATCGATGATGATTATGTTAATAAATATGTCTGTCATGTAATCAACACAGATTAATTAATTGTTAGCGAAGAAGAAAATAAGAAATAGTAATAATTAGTACACTAGTGGTTTTAAATCAAATATTTGTACTGGGACTAGACATGTAAACTAGACCAGGGACTAAAAGATGTGCTTGTCTAAGTAAAAATCATTATCCTTTGCACAAATTTATATGATTTTGCCCCTGATTAATTACTCCTGAAGGATGAAGTAATTTATTAAGAAAGAAAAAGGTAGAAAAAGATGAGCCAATCAAACTGGGAGAATAGGAACTGTATTAAAGAATACCTAAAATTAGGAACCCGCGATACCGTTTTCTCATAATGATTTAGCACACCAAAAGAGTAAGTTCTTAAACCACCACCTCGAACATTTAATTTGCTTAAATGATGAAATAACAACACCAACCATTTTTTAAATTTGGGGGTTTTTTTTTTATCTTATAACTTTAATTTTAATAACAAGTAGCTAGTCAGGTTAGGAAGGCAGGAACCAGTTACATCCAAGCATAAGGAAATATCCGCGTGAGTTTTTGTTTGTAATTAATTTCTGAAAACACGTAATAAGTTGTACCTTAAGCATGGCGGAGACCCACATGCGTCGTCCGGTGGCATTTAAACCGATGATGGTAGTGAGGGGATGTCTACGAACCTGATACCAAAGCCAAGCATGATAAGAAATTGAGATCAGAAACCCCAATGGTATCAGTATCACGTCCAGGTAACATTTCCTCCATTCCATCTCTTTCTCTCTCTCCCTAGCTAGCTAGTACTCTTTCTAAGTAGAGTTAAGCCTTTGAGTACGCTTCTATAAGTTTTTTCTTTTCTTTCGATCTCTCACTCTCGCTCCATGCATCTCATAATTCCTCCACTTAAAATAGTATATTCGCCACTATTCTTACGTAATTAAAGTTAGAGAAAGGAATTCACTAAAAAAGAGAAATAAAAGTTAGAGAAAGGAAGAGCACTTCTATTGAAACGTTCTTTTCATTAGTTACGTAAATGATCAAATAATAGAACGCTTTCAATAATTATAAAGATACACACAGGAATATCATTTGAATGAGTTACAGTACTGTCCTTGTTCATTTCTTTTTGAGTGTCGATGTCGAAAGAGATTCTTTAAGATTCAAATACGTATGACAGGCCCTTCAATTGATTCTTTTTGCGATGATAATTAACTTTCGATGTATTCGGTATTTTCATCCTTGCTAATCACCTGTATGGCTGCCTTTTTGAACGCAACAACAACTAAAGTTATTGGTTGCTTTAACATAGATGGCTTTGTTCTAGGAATCCTCTAAAACCCATGTGTAGTTTCATGATCCGATCGACGATCATGTCACAGTCCTCGAAACACCAAAGAGTAAGCAAATATGGTAGAATCAAATGGAAATATGACGGTTCAACCTGTACTTACATATATAGCGTTTTGTTTTTTCTTATCCGAGTAAAGAAATGTCCCTTAAGTTTCCATCATAGAAAAATAAATGTATATTCTGTTTTTGAAAGGACATATTCCGCAATGGATGGAGGGCAGCAAAGAAGAGGATAATATTAATGCCCTTCCCGACCCCGCAAAATGCTTTAATTAGATTAGGATATAAATATAGACGTACGATTGTCCTACAGCATCATCGCATTACTGTAATCTAGGTTACATTTATCATCTGGCAATATATAATATATTCATATATTTAACGAAGGTATCAACTAGGACTAGACCAAGGAACATAAAATATTTTGAAATTGGAACTGCCTACTTGAACTTTGAATCAGATTCGGAAGGAACTTAATACGTCTAGTTGCTTTCATTCTCATGCTAATACTATTATTACTGAGAACACAATATTACAGTTTATTGCAAAAATCTATTAAGCACTTAAAAGAATCTATGTATAAATATGTATGATGTAATGCGTACCTAATATCGTTCAAACATTAGATAGAACCTAAAGCAGAATTACTTACCTCATTGATGCAGAAGAAGTAGTACGTAAGTAGGATTCGATATTATCTTATTAATTACGACATAGTTAGGTTTTATCTTAAATTTAGTTATTAGACTAGCTATTTCTTAACTTATGGAAATTAGAAAAATCATATGACTGTTAATGAAGGTGAATATTCAATAAATCTCTCGTGTCCCAACGAGGAAGAGCGAAAATAACATATATAAATGATCCCTAATTCAACCTACATCAAACTTTTAGCAGTCAATATTTGAAAGAACATGCTTTAGTAATATCACAAAATGTTGAACAAAACATCATGCATCCTCAATAATGTTTTTAACTTTAAAACCCCACAAAAATGTGATCATCAGATTAAATATAAGTGTTGTCATAAAGTTCAAAATAATACTCCATAGATATAAGTTACACAATCCATAATATCCAAATGACCCAAAATATTTAAGTAAGTCCAAAGTAAACAAAAATAAGGTCCAAGCGTAGAATAGGCAATACCGAGTGCTCCAAAGACGGTCCAGATCAATCAAACACCAACAAGCTATCGTTCAAATTAAACTAGACACTCATTACTACACAAAATATTTTTCACGTCATTTATAAGGTAATATTGTAGAGAAACTACGTTGCTCGATAAGTAACATGAAAACAAGTGACCTAATAGCTCCACGTCATACCACATCGCTTGCACAAAAAGCGACAAGATAGGCCAAAATATCGGCACAATTATAAGTTATTATGGTTATATATATATGTCATATTTTATTTTAGGGGATATCACGGCACTCTCCCAGAAAGTAATAAAGTATATGGTATGGGTCGTATTCCTCCTTATGTGCTCAGTGCAGGTCATGGTATCCCAATTAATGTTCTCCGCAAGAAGATCTTGAGTACCCCACGGGTTTTCTTATGGATCAGACTACTAATATATTTCACACCTCCTCTATGAGCCAAATGCCGAATCATTGGCTTTGGGATCGCTTGCTCAAACCTTTACAGCTTCGTGATATTGTCGCAAAATACCTAATAGTGTAACTTTGCTCCTCCTTCACCCAAACCTTGCCTCCTTTTCTACGCCTCAATATTGTCGATGATGGTCTAAAATCTTTAGAATCTGTACCAAAAAAAAGGATCAAAAGATCAGAAAAACTCGTACATAAATTTTCAAAAACCCAGAAATGGAAGAAACTGAAAAAAAAAAGTGAGATACCTGAAATTAAAAGTAGATAGAGTTTGAATGAGAGGGTGCTAAAAATTTTAAGTTTATTTTAATTAGAGTTGGGGGGATGATTTAGTGGAGTTGATGGTTTTGCATAGACAACCATAATAGATTTTTTTTTTTTTTTGACTAGCTGAAGAAGAAGGTTCTGGAGCATGATGTTACGCCCCGCTCATTTGGCTCCCAAAAATCCAAATATTATTGCTCATGGCTCTAAGAACATCTATATATACTGCTCACCCAAAAAGATTGAGGAAGACCCTAGAACGTGGTGGATACTTCTAGAGTAATCAACAGAGGTCTTGGCCATGCTAGAAGACTCTAATTGGTGCTACTAAATCCTAGAAGGCTCTAGACAAGCCCGGATGGTGCTAGATGGGTTGGACGGTCCTAGAAACTCCTAGAATGACTTAGAAGAGCTAAGATGGTAGGTGAACCTCTTAGAAGGATCTAGATCATATTTTTATCTAGAATTCTCTATGTAAATATCTTTGTAGATATTATAACTTTAGTTGAGAATAATCTAGACCCTTTGTAAGATAATGCCACTTGGCACGATCCTAACCCTTGGTTGGTTTAGGCTTTGCCTATATAAAGGATCCATTAGTTTTATTTGTACACAAGTCTCATTTGTGAGAGTTGTATGTATTCTAAGAGAAATACAAAGCTTTCATTCACCTAAACTCTCTCATCCTTACCACTTTGTCTCAAAAGCTTTCTCTAAGTCCCTTTCTTGATTATTGATAGGCTGACTTAGTGCGATGGACTGTACTAAGTGCCGCACGATTGTCTAGTTTGAGGCTAAGGTCGTGACAGCGTGGTATCAGAGCTTTGGTTGCTCGTTATATCTTTGTGGTTCTATTGTCTAAATGAAGACCATGGCTGCAACTCCTGACCTAGTTAAAGTTGGTGCTTTTAAACGTGGGCGTGATGAAAGGAAGAAGGGTGCTACCCGCGGCAAGTCGAGGGACGTGGTGACTAGCTTGAAGTCTAGAGTGTCCCGACTAGAGTCCAACTTGGGCACATTGGGCGAGCGTGTAGACGATTTAGATGGCTGTTGCGATGGTTTGGAGACCGAGGATACAGAAATCCACAGCGGCATCAAAGATGCGCCTGGTGAGCTAGAGACCGACATAAGGCGCGGGATTGAGTCCCTTCATTCGGAGATTGCCAAGGTACGAGATCTCTTCCAAAGAGAACTCAGTAATATTTTACTTAGAGTAGATGAGATTGGTGGTGATCTTACTTTGTGTAAGCGAGCGGTGGCTATGGGGTTGACCACCACAATAACCATTGAGGCAAGGAAGTTTGAGGTACCTAAACGAAAGACCTTCAATGGTACTCGCAATGGTAGTGAAGTTGAGAACTTCCTACGGGGACTCAAACAATACTTTGAGGCCACTGGTGTGACGGATGATGCCGGTAAAATTCGTAATGTTGTCTTGTATCTAACCGATACTGCCATGTTATGGTAGAGGCGGAGATACGGGGAGATGCAATGAGGGGTGTGCACTATAGCCACTTTTGATGACTTCAAAAGAGAGCTAAAAAGGAATTCTTCCCCGACAATGCCGAATAAGAGGCGAGAGGCTATCTTCGCCTCCTCAAACAATCTGGTAGTGTTAGAGATTACGTGAAAGAGTTTACCACACTCTTGCTCGAAGTCCCTAACACTTCAGATAAAGATGCCCTATTCTTGTTCATGGATGGCCTTCAGAACTAGGCCAAGTTAGAGCTCAAGCATCGTGGCGTCCAGGACTTAGCCGATGCTATTGCCATAGCTGAGAGCCTTGTTGATTACTCTACCAATAAGGACCCTTCTAAGGCCAAAGATAAGAAGGGTGGTGGAGCAAAGAGTGGGGGAGAGCAAAAAAAAGGAGGAAAATGGAACAAAGATAGTTCCTCCTACAGGCACAAAGACAATGGCAAAGAGAAGGAAGACCGTGACTTCTCCAAGCCAAGAGTCAAGTGCTTTCTTTGCGATAGGCCACATTAGGCATACGAGTGTCCTAAGAAAAAAGCTCTCAATGCCTTAATTACCTCCGAGCCAAGCCTAGAAGGAGGTGATAGAGAAGATGGTGGTGCACATATTGGTTCTTTGCAACTCCTAAATGCCTTGCGGTCGACCCCTAAGTCACAAGCTAAAGGCCTACTTTTTGTGGATGCAACAATCAATGGCAAAGTCACTAAAGCCTTGGTTGATACGGGTGCATCCCACAACTTTATCTCTGTTGAGGAAGCTAGGTGGTTGAGCTTGACGGTGTCCAATGGAGAAGGCTCTCTCAAGGCAGTGAACTCTGTAGCACACCCTATACATGAGGTTGCTCATGATGTTAAGGCTAGCCTAGGTACATGGGCTGGCCAAGTCGACTTATCAGTGGTGCCAATGGATGATTTTGCAGTAATGTTTGGTTTGGAATTCCTTGATACAGTGTGGGCATTTCATGTTCCCTTTGCCAACTCTATGTGCATCATGGATAGTGAAAAGGCTTGTATAGTACCAACGGAGCGGTCTACAAAAGTGGGAAATAAAGTACTCTTTGCATTTTAATTCAAGAAGGGCTTGAGAAGAAAAAAGGAGATTTACTTGGCCATCCGAAAGGAGTACAATGATGGAGAGTTGGAACCTCAAGGTAACTTGCCCATGGAGGTACAAATTATCTTGGATGAATTCCAATATATGATGCCTAATGCCCTGCCTAAGAAACTTCCACCTAGGAGGGAGATGAATTATGAAATCGAGCTGAGCCAGGCACGAGGCCACCTGCGATGAGTCCCTATCGAATGGGCCCTCCAGAGTTAGCGGAACTCCGGAAAAAACTAAAGGAGTTGCTTGATGCGGGTTTCATCAGACCCTCCAAAGCTCCTTTCGGTGCCCCAGTGTTATTTCAGAGAAAGAAAAATGGCTCACTAAGGATGTGCATTGATTACCGGGCTCTTAACAAGGTAACGGTGGAGAACAAGTACCCTATCCCGCTTATTGCTGACTTATTCGATCAACTTGGGAATGTTAGATATTTCTCAAAGCTTGATGTATGCTCGGGGTACTACCAAGTGTGCATAGCAGAGGGGGATGAACCCAAGACCACGTGCGTGATAAGGTATGGTGCTTATGAGTTCTTAGTCGTGCCATTTGATCTTACCAATGAACCTGCTACCTTTTGCACCCTCATGAATAAGTTACTCCATCCCTATCTCGATCAGTTCATAGTTGTCACGACTAAAAATCCAAGGCCATGACTTTTACTAAATTTAAATGCAAACAGTGATAAACAGAAATTTCCAAAATTTTCAGAAAAAAGTCGAGTACTTAAAATTTAAGTTTTAGTCCTCAAGAGTAAGTAAATTTTAATATTGGATCAACTCGAGAAATTATAACATTATCTACTAGTTTTAAATTTCCGAGGTATTTTTAATTTTAAATTTAGAGAAATGATAAATAATAAATTTTAGAAACTTTTTATTTAAATCATTAAGTTTAATGAAAGTGTTCAATTTAAAATCATAGGCCCATAGTTAAAATAATTTTCATAAAATCATTTCTATGTCTAAGTACTCGATTAAATATCGAAATCATCCTCATACATCCACTTAGTAAATATACTACTAATGGCTAAATAAACTTGACTTAGAAAAGAAAAAAATGATACAGAGTACGAACCAACCAATAAAGAGGACTGGAACTGCAAGCATATGCCAAAGAATGCTAGCCAAGCCATACGAATATCTATCACAGAATAATTTGACACCTGAAAGGGGAAGGAAGTAGGGGGTGAGCACATGAATGCTCAGTAGAAAACTCAAGTACCTTTTTGGGAAAAAAATTTTTAGTAATTCTCAATACAACTGCACGGTTAGTAGTTCTGGAAAGTATTTTAATAAATATGGAGCATTCGAAACATATATAGAAAATCTTTATAGAAAATCATGCTCAAACCAAAACCAGATATATATATCCAGGATAAAACAGATAGAAAACCATAATAAAACAAGCATAGTGCACATCACATAAATCAACACATCACATGAGCTCTCATCCTCTCATCACAACTAGAGCAACTTATACTACATGTATCGAGTACTCTCTGCCTGACATCTATCTCTGGAAACTGGAGGGAGACCCATGTGTCAACTCATACCGAACAGAAGGGGCACCAAATGCCTATGCCGACCGAGTGGAGATAGTCAGAAAACAAACCCAGCGCGGGTTTACGGGCTCTCACCGAAGGCGGGTGTACTAGTCCGCCTACTACAATACCATGATGCCTAAGACAACTCTCATGCATGATCGTATAAAATGTGCAATATATATAGAGTCTCAAATAACCATGCAGTAATTTAACATTCTAGACATGCTCTGATTTTTAATCAAAATCCATTTTGTACTTTAAAATCCAAAAGTACAGTTTATATGGTTTTACCAAATTCCAAGTATAAAAACTTGTATAAAATCATATTTAAAAATGTCTAGAGCAGTCCACAATGTTTCACAAATTCATAGTTCATTAAAATAACTATTCAAATTCAATTTAATAAAATCATGAAATTTTATTTTCAGAATAAATTCTAATTTTAATGAAAATAATAGATTACAAGAAAATTGAATCCCTTACCTCAATTGAGTATTCAAATAGTGCTACGGAGCTATGGAGAAAGTTTGGCGTCAATTAGGTATCGTTTGGAAGGTCGGGCATCGTTTTAGAGCCTTTGATCGATAGGTTTGAAAACTCGATTTTCAATTGGAGCTTCATATCATTAAACGGACTTCACCATTGGATTCAGAGCACCCAAAAATACTAAGTTAGATATATAGTTCAACCGATTCGGACTCAGACCGAACCCGAGCCCACGGTACGCAAAACGAGACGATCTAAGCCGTTAAATTTAGATTTTCTTGTCCGTCACCAAATATAGACAATATATATATCAAAATTTTTGTTTTCACGAGTACATCACAAATATGAAGTATATTTTATAATCTAACGGTTGAATTGAAAATTTTAAATATAAAACGAAAATAGCTCAAAATTAACAAAAATGGCAAAATTTAATCCGAGCAATATTGAGTCAAGATATATATACCACATTGAAGATTGTAACAATACGAGTTGAATGGGACCAGTTTCACGGCGAATAGACACCGGAATCGGTGCCGACGTCGAAAAAACTGTCACGAGCTCTTGGCTTCACTAGCAGCGATCGGAGCCGTTTCAGGTGATGGGAGCGGTGGTGCAGTGTTCATCTAGTCCTGGGCTTCCATCTCTGACCAGTGGCGATGCTCAGCAAGTCCGAGAAGGGGTTCGTCAGAGGCTCGCCGAATTTCGGCATTCTTCACCGGATTTTCGAGAGAGACGGTGAGAATGAGCTGATGGAGAGAAAAATAAGGAGCCCCTCTTTTTGACTTTTCAAAGCTTGTGGGTCCCACTAGTTTTTAAAAAAATATATTAATATAATATAAAAAAAAAAAGGGTTTCGACAATGGTAGTCTATCTTGATGATATAGTTATCAATACCAAGACCATGGAAGAGCACCTAGAATATTTGAGGATTTGAGATCTTGAGGGAAAACCAACTATTCATCAAGAAAGAGAAGCGCTCCTTCGCCCAAGAGGAAGTGATGTTCCTAGGGCATAAGATAAAGAATGGAAAACTTATTATGGATGAAGCTAAAGTGCAAGCCATCTAAGAGTGGGAACCCCCTACTAAGGTGCCAGAGTTAAGATCCTTCCTCGGACTTGTGAATTATTATAGGCAGTTCATCAAGTCCTACTCAGCAAGAGTAGCGCCACTTGCTAACCTACTCAAAAAGAATAAGTCTTGGGAATGGACACTTGAGTGTCAAGTTTCATTCAAAGACTTGAAGAGGGTGGTAAGCGAAGAGCCGGTTCTCAGCTTACCTGATCACTCAAAGGCATATGAGCAATATACGAATGCCTCTGACTTTGCTATTGGTGGAGTACTAATGCAAGATGGGCGTCCAATTGCTTATGAAAGCCGCAAGCTCAGTGACACTGAAAGATGCTATACGGTGTAAGAAAAAGAGATGACTACAGTCATCAATTGTCTAAGGGTATGGCGATACTACTTGTTGGGTACTTATCTACTTTCAAACTCAGAAAAAGTTGAGTCCTAAGTAAGCTCGGTGGTAAGACTTCTTGGTAGAATTTGATTACAAGCTTGAATACAAGCCTGGGAAGGCCAATGTAGTGGCAGATGCCCTAAGTAGGAAGGCATAGCTGGCCGCCTTAAGCAGGCCTGATAGTACCTTGATAGAGAAAATCAAGGAAGGACTAGAACACGATATTCTTACAAAGAGCCTGCTGCCCCTAGTAACGGAAGAAAAGACGAGACGTTTTTGGCTAAGCAACGGACTTCTCTATGCCAAAGGTAATCAACTCTATGTGCCTAAGTAGGGGAACTTAAGAAAAGAGCTTATCAAAGAGTGCCACGATTCCTTGTGGGCTGGTCTCCCAGGTCAGAAACGCACTCTTGCTCTTATCAAATCTATCTACTATTGGCCTCAACTAAGGAATGATGTCGAGGCCTATGTACGAACTTGTCTTATGTGCCAACAAGATAAGGTGGAACAACAATTGTTGGAACCTCTTCCCATTCCTGAGAGGCCACGGGAAAGTGTTTCCATAGATTTTATCACTAGCCTGCCTAAGTCAGAGGGCTTTGGCAGCATTATAGTGGTGGTTGATCACTTCAGCAAGTATGTCACCTTTATACCTGCTTCACCCGATTGTCCCACCGATGAGACTGCGCGACTTTTTATGAAGCATGTTATGAAGCTTTGGGGAGTCCCATCAAATATCGTAAGTGGTCGTGATCCTCGATTCACTGGAAGATTTTGGACAGAATTGTTCAAGTTGATAGGTTCAGACTTGAATTTTTCTACTAGCTTTCACCCCCAAAGCGATAGCTAGATGGAAATAGTGAATGCCTTACTGGAGTTGTACTTGAGGCACTTTGTGAGTGCCAATCAAAAAGATTGGGTAAAACTACTTGATGTAGCCCAATTCTCCTTTAACCTTCAGAGGAGCGAGTCTATGGGCAAGAGTCCCTTCGAGATAATCATGGGTCGACAACCTATGACCCCACATGCCTTAGCGATAAGTTACGGTGGGAAGAGTCCTGCAATATTCAAGTTTGCTAAGGTATGGCATGAATAAGCGGAGTTAGCTAGGGCCTACTTGAACAAAGCTTCTAAAAGAATGAAAAAGTGGACCGACAAAAAGATGAGGCACGTTGAGTCTCAAGAGGGAGATTTAATCCTTGTCAAGTTATTGCCCCAACAATTCAAAACCTTAAGGAAAGTGCATAAAGGGTTGGTGCACAAATATGAAGATCCATTTTCGGTACTCAAGCGTGTAGGTAAGGTCTCCTATAAGCTTCAACTCCCTGCCAAGTTAAAGATTTTTCATGTCTTCCATGTTAGCATGCTAAAACCCTACCATGGAGATAAGGGAGATCCTTCAAGGGGCGAATCCAACAGAGCTCCTACTGCAGTAGTAACCTCTTTTGATAAAGAGGTAGAGTATATCTTGGCTGATCGCTTGATCCGCCAATGTGGTGTTCCTAATTATCGGGAATACTTAGTGAAATGGAAGAATTTGCCCGAGACCGAGGCCAGCAGGAAGCATGAAGATGCCTTATAGCAATTCAAAAACTATATCGAGCGATTCAAAGTCGATGGCACGATGGGACGTCGCGAACTTGAGTGGGTGAAGGTGTTATGCCCCGCTCATTTGGCTCCCAAAAATCCAAATGTTGTAGTTTATGGCTCTAAGATCCTCTATATGTACTGCTCACTCAAAAAGATTGAGGAAAATCCTAGAACGTGGTCAACACTTCTAGAGTGATCAAGAGAGGTCTTGGTCATGCTAGAAGACTCTAGTTGGTGCTACTAAATCCTAGAAGGCTCTAGACAAGTCCGGATGGTGCTAGATAGGTTGGACGGTTCTAGAAACTCCTAGAATGACTTAGAAGAGCTAAGATGGTAGGTGAACCTCTTAGAAGGATCTAGACCATATTTTTATCTAGAATTCTCTATGTAAATATCTTTGTAGATATTATAACTTTAGTTGAGAATAATCTAGATCCTTTGTAAGATCATGCCACTTGGCACGATCCTAACCCTTGGTTGGTTTAGGCTTTGCCTATATAAAGGATCCATTGGTTTTATTTGTACACAAGTCTCATTTGTGAGAGTTGTACGCATTCTAAGAGAAATACAAAGCTTTCATTCACCTAAATTCTCTCATCCTTACCACTTTGTCTCAAAAGCTTACTCTGAGTCCTTTCTTGAGTATTGGTAGACTGACTTAGTGCGACGGACTATACTAAGTGCCGCACAATTATCTAGTTTGAGGCTAAGATCGTGACAATGAGCTCATATAAGGCTCCTATGTACTAGGTCACTTTTATAGAAAGTGACGTGACATTAAATAAAATAATATACAATGTCACTTTCTACAAAACGACGTGATAGGTGACCTAACTAGATCGTGTATTACATAAACAATGTAGTATAATTAGAACATACAATCATGTCACTTTTAAACAATATGGCATGAGTATACAACAATCTAATTCTTTTCGGAAAACGAGGTGATCCAAATGACGTAGTCCTTCCCTTTTTTGGTAGTGACTATCTTAAAAGGGAAGAAAAAGAGTCTAAACAAAACTATGTCCAATAAAATTTATCATTACTCATCACCTAGTTAGTTTTATCAAATCCTTGGTGGTTAGCTTTACAAGGCATTTTGTATATCCGTTTATCGACTCCACTTATTCCAACAAAACTGTTTAAGCCAACAATATAATACATTATTTTACCTAAATAATTATATGGAAATTATGCAATCAAGTACGGTTATTTCACCTAGAATATTTGACCATGCCTCGCAACCCACCAAACAGCATAGATTCTTGTGGTAATTATATGTAGATAATGAAGATAAATTTTATAGCTAAATTATATTTTGAATTTCCTACAAACTTCTTTACGATTATCTTCAAGGTAAAAAGCCTCCTTCGTATTTACTGATAAACCACCAGAAGATCTTTTATAAGATACTCTAATCATAATAGTACTAGTGTGTGGACACTTTTTCCTTTTAGCTTAAGAGAAGAATTTGTGTTTTTCTCTGTAGTTTACTATGATTTTCTCTAGTGTTTTTCTCAGAATAAAAATATATTCTTAGAATAAAAATATATGATTTTCTCTAGTGTTTTCTTAGAATAAAAATACGAACTATTATGCCTTACTGCCTTAAACCATCTCCATATATATATATATATATATATATATATATATATATATTAGTTAGGATTTTTCTTTTAATTTTTTTAATATTGATATAAAATAAAATTTCAAAGTGAGGTGAACAATACAAAAATTGTACACGTGGATTCTGTTGCTATGTTATATATATGATATACTATATTAATATTTTCAAATTCAATTAAAACTAACTTAAATAGTTTAAAATAATTTCTAAGTAAATATCAGATATCATAATTTGAATTCCCAAATAAGATAATTTCTAAATTTGTCTCATAAATGAAATATCTAATTTTTTGAGGTAGTATATTGGGCCTGGACTTCGTCCACCTATTTGCGTTGGGCTACATAAAACACAAATCAACTCAGCCAATTTACTATCACTAAGTTAAAGCTATTATAAGGATTTTATGGGCTCATCTTAGTAGGCTCCCAATATATATAGATATATATTCAAAGGAAAAGACGTCATTTAATCAACAGAGTTTAAATCGTCCAAAACAAAGGACGAGATAAGCAAAGGATAAGCTTCAACCCATAAACGATCACTGGGGGATGAAGACTCCATGAAATAGCCAGCAGGGACTCAGCAACATCCTCCTAAGATTTCACCTTAATTAATTTCCAAAAGACAGATTTCTTCCATACCTCTCTTTAGATAGCGCGCATGAGAAATGAGCATGAGTTAGTGTTTCTAGCATTCCACAACGAGCACAACTTGGGTTAGCAGGCATTTTCCTTTTAATAAGATTATTATAGAAAGATAGAGCACCATGAAATGCCGTCCAAATGAATAATACTCTAACCTTGGATAGAACGTGAGAACTCCAAACCCGATTCCACCAAGAACTAAGCGTAACAGAGCAAGTCGCTGAGTTTGCCAGTGATATATATATATATATATATATATATATATATATATATATCAACAATCTATAACCACTTCTCACCAAATATTCACCATTGAGCTCTAAGAGGTATTGAGGAGATAAGCTTATAGGGGATTAAAAACCAATATAAGAAGACCGAAAACCCAACCAACAGAAGAGATTATCAAATCTTTAATCTCTAACTCTCCATTCGATGAGCTTGAAATTGGCCGAAAGGATCCAGGTCCCGGAAGCTACGGGTCTGAAAAAATATTAATTCATTCCCCGTTACCGACATGACAACGCATTCCCTGTAAAACAACCTCCCCCCGACCCCACAAAATACTCTTCCACAAGAAATACGATCCCTGCTTATCTTTGACCGAAAGAATACAATAATCGTCAAAATATTTTGCCTTTTAGTATCTTTCCTGCTAAAGAAAATGGGGCACGAATAAGATGCCATACCTGCTTGGCCACTAAAGATTTATTTAATGCTTTGCAAATCACGAAATCTAAGACCACCCAAACTCATGACAACGAGCAGAGAATAATCCTTGTTTCCGTCCATATATTCATTTCCACACCCTTTCTTCGATAGCCCTAAAGGCCTTCCGCTTATTTCTTCCAACAATGGCAGGGGGACTTGAATAATTAATCCAATCAAAAATCACTACTTTGATCTAATGAATCAAATATTAATTCCAAAATCAGTCCATTACAGTTTTGGAATTGAACTCCAAATAATATAAACATTTTATGAAACATTGTAAAACTATTTTTCACAAAAATAGTGTAACCATGGCACACAAATCATACATCTATTCCTTAATTTAATTTTCATAATTTAATTAGTAGGATAGTTTCCTAATTAAATTATATGTTTGACCTCAAGCCTGCTAGTTACTTTACAGGACACCCCAAATAAATATTGTGGAGTCTGTTCTTGGATCATGTGCCATGTGGACGATTGAGTGGCAGAACAGGTCACAAAGGGGGCATGCCATCCGACACGTGCCCAAAGTAACCATTTAAAAGTCACACGAGTCGCATACGGTACCGCATGAGCCCATGGGCCATCCGAGACTAGGGCTGAATCCATCCCAGACCCTAGACGGTTCAGCCCAATCCAGTCCTTGCCTCGGCAGTTGGGGATCAGAAGCCTTGAGGGTCTTTTGCCAGAAGACCATGGGAGACGATGTACTACTCTAGACCTAGACAGGATATTTAATGTGATCCTGGGTAGGTGCGCACATTGGGCAAACCGTCTTGACAGAACGGCGGTTTGTCAAAGTCTCGCCCCTGACAGGCTCGAATCGTAAGGGGCGGCAGAAAGCAGGCCACGACGATGCAAGGAAAATCACAGTAATAACGGCCCGTGATCTCCGGAGTAAGTCATGATGAAAAAAAGTACTCGATCCTACGATTGAGAGCCAGAAAAGCTCCCAGTTTCAAGATTATGTATATAAGCCATGTGTCCCTCCAGAGGGGGATACATAGACATATACAAAGAAAAAAAAAACTTTATTTTTACTATACAAACTCAGGGATAAATAACTGACTTAAGCGTTGGAAAATCTTTGCAGGTGGCTACCCCCGCCACTCCGACCCGAGCTGAAGTCAAAAGTACTATGGGATAGCAAGGATACGCAAACAGTTGGTAGATACAATGTCAGTAGTTCAGAGACACGTGGACACCTGGTAAGAATCGCACCAACAGTTTGGCGCCATCCGTGGGAAACCGTTGAGCTCGAGAGAAAGATTAGGAGTCTCATGATCGCGCTCTCCCTGAACAAAAAGCCATACAACCTCAAATGGCACCTTCAAGAATGACAACCAGGAGCACACATCCCGATGCCAAAGAGACCTCTCGGGAAGCATGACTAGGTCTGGAGCAAAAGCTGGACCAGATACTTACCGTCCTGGCAGAAGCAAACTGGAAGGTAGAGATGGCCCACGAGGCCATCCTGGGTTAAAAAGATGATGTGGCAAAAGTGCGCAGAGATAATGCCCGCCTCGAAGAGCTGCTGGCAAGCGAAGCAAGAAGCGGGCGAAGGAAAGACTTTGACAAAGAGGTCCAATAAGAGTCTGGGGGCCAACCGCCGAGGGAAGTCCCCACCCAATCCAGATCATGGATGCAAGGGGAGCGACAAAGCCAGACAATGCCTTTTCGAGCCGGACCAGCGGTGGACAGAAGACACCAAGAAAGCCCAGAAGGTGTGCTTCCCAACTGGAAACAAGAAATGATGGCGAAATTGAATAAGAAGCTCGGGGCCCATCACAGTCAGACCCCCAATGATCTGGCAGAGCAAACTGTGCGAGGGATCAATCGAACGNTTAATTTTCATAATTTAATTAGTAGGATAGTTTCCTAATTAAATTATATGTTTGACCTCAAGCCTGCTAGTTACTTTACAGGACACCCCAAATAAATATTGTGGAGTCTGTTCTTGGATCATGTGCCATGTGGACGATTGAGTGGCAGAACAGGTCACAAAGGGGGCATGCCATCCGACACGTGCCCAAAGTAACCATTTAAAAGTCACACGAGTCGCATACGGTACCGCATGAGCCCATGGGCCATCCGAGACTAGGGCTGAATCCATCCCAGACCCTAGACGGTTCAGCCCAATCCAGTCCTTGCCTCGGCAGTTGGGGATCAGAAGCCTTGAGGGTCTTTTGCCAGAAGACCATGGGAGACGATGTACTACTCTAGACCTAGACAGGATATTTAATGTGATCCTGGGTAGGTGCGCACATTGGGCAAACCGTCTTGACAGAACGGCGGTTTGTCAAAGTCTCGCCCCTGACAGGCTCGAATCGTAAGGGGCGGCAGAAAGCAGGCCACGACGATGCAAGGAAAATCACAGTAATAACGGCCCGTGATCTCCGGAGTAAGTCATGATGAAAAAAAGTACTCGATCCTACGATTGAGAGCCAGAAAAGCTCCCAGTTTCAAGATTATGTATATAAGCCATGTGTCCCTCCAGAGGGGGATACATAGACATATACAAAGAAAAAAAAAACTTTATTTTTACTATACAAACTCAGGGATAAATAACTGACTTAAGCGTTGGAAAATCTTTGCAGGTGGCTACCCCCGCCACTCCGACCCGAGCTGAAGTCAAAAGTACTATGGGATAGCAAGGATACGCAAACAGTTGGTAGATACAATGTCAGTAGTTCAGAGACACGTGGACACCTGGTAAGAATCGCACCAACAGTTTGGCGCCATCCGTGGGAAACCGTTGAGCTCGAGAGAAAGATTAGGAGTCTCATGATCGCGCTCTCCCCGAACAAAAAGCCATACAACCTCAAATGGCACCTTCAAGAATGACAACCAGGAGCACACATCCCGATGCCAAAGAGACCTCTCGGGAAGCATGACTAGGTCTGGAGCAAAAGCTGGACCAGATACTTACCGTCCTGGCAGAAGCAAACTGGAAGGTAGAGATGGCCCACGAGGCCATCCTGGGTTAAAAAGATGATGTGGCAAAAGTGCGCAGAGATAATGCCCGCCTCGAAGAGCTGCTGGCAAGCGAAGCAAGAAGCGGGCGAAGGAAAGACTTTGACAAAGAGGTCCAATAAGAGTCTGGGGGCCAACCGCCGAGGGAAGTCCCCACCCAATCCAGATCATGGATGCAAGGGGAGCGACAAAGCCAGACAAGGCCTTTTCGAGCCGGACCAGCGGTGGACAGAAGACACCAAGAAAGCCCAGAAGGTGTGCTTCCCAACTGGAAACAATAAATGATGGCGAAATTGAATAAGAAGCTCGGGGCCCATCACAGTCAGACCCCCAATGATCTGGCAGAGCAAACTGTGCGAGGGATCAATCGAACGGCCTTCGCTGACTGGATCCAGCTGGAGCCTAAGCTGAAAGACTTCGCAACTCCGACCTTCAGACTGTTCGAAGGAAAGACCGACCCCCTCGATCACATACACCACTTTCAACAAAAGATAGCCTTGGAAACTAGGGATGAGGTTGTGACCTACAAAGTTTTCTCTACCACCCTGGCGGGACCGGCCCTGTTATGGTTCAGACAACTCCCAGAAAAGTCCATAAACGGGTTCAAAGATTTCTGCAAACTGTTCTTAAAGCAATATGCGGGCGTCCGGAGGCAGCAAAAAACCATGCGAGACCTTGATCGGTTGGAACAAACCACGAGCAAGTCTCCGAGAGAATATTTGTCACGTTTCCTGGTGGTGATGTCCCTAGTGCACAATGCTGACTCAGCACAAGCCACAAGCTCATTCGTCAGGGGCCTGTAGCCGGGATCTATGCTATCAGACTATCTGCTTTTGAACTTACCATACGACATGGCAGACGTCTAGACAAAGTCAGAAGGGGTATTTAGGGTGCCGGAAAGCCATCAAAAAGTGCCCAAGGAATAAAGAGGCCTGTGCCAACCCAAGGACCAGCTCCGAAGTAGGGAGCCCCAACCCAAGGCAGTCAAGAGGGCAGCAAGAGGAGGAAGACGTCGAGGGACCCACTGTCAAAATACAAGCTCAACACACTGATCGATGTGATCTACCTCCAAAACAGGGACAGAGACATTTTCAAAGACCCGCCCAAGTCCGGTGTTCCTGAGCATATGAAAAACAGGAACAGGTACTGCCAATTTCACAAAGATCACGGGCATGACACCATCAAATGATGTAGCCTTTATGCGCAGGTTATGATGGCGATCCATGCCGGTAATTTGAAGCAGTACGTGAAGACCGGCAAAAGCCAGTCGAAGAAGGACACTGCTAGGCCCAAAAAGGAAAGCAGACCCAGGCCTCTAGGTCAGGAGAATCGGGAGGAGATGGATAAATATCGAAAAAAGACCGAAGAAATGATGAAGTGCCTGAGGGAGATGGGTCATTCCATCAACCACCTGACGATAGGAGAAAGATACACCTCAGCTGCCTCCATCGCCTTCACCCAGTAAGATTTGACCACAATGCGCCTACCCCACGACGACCCTTTGGTGATTAGGCTGCAGATCAACTCCGCAATGGTCGGAAGGGTCCTGGTCGACGGCGGTAGTAGCATCGATATCCTATTCCTCAGCACATTTGAGAGCATGGGCCTAAATCGAAACACACTCAGGCCGACCTGTCAGCCACTGTTCGCCTTCAACAGTATTAAGGTCAGCCCCTTGGGAATTGTAACCCTGAAGGTCTGCGCTGCGGAGAGGTGCTTGGATATGGATTTCGTCATCATCGACTGCCAGCCCTCCTTCAACGTTATCATGGGGAGAGGTGGATCCACGCCATACATGGGGGTCGCCTCAACCCTCCACCAAGTCTTAAGATGTCTATCAAGCGATAGTACTTATACGATACACATCAAGGGAGACTAAGCCTCCGTGAGGAAATGTTTTTCAACCGCTCTGAGGGGAGCCGTACAAGCGCAAGCACCTCGACGGGGGACAGATTGCAATCAAAAGACTGCCTGCCAGCATACATAAAGTAGATCGAAGAGGAGTCTGACGGGCCAGAATCCATGATTGAGGAGCTGGTGGCAGTCCCTTTGAAAGAAGCAGAACCGGTGAAGACGTCTTTGTGTGGTCCCACGACAACATGCCTGGGAGAAACCCTACACACGCCTGCCACTGTTTGAATATAGACCCCAATTTCCCTCCGGTCAGGCAGAGACCCCGAAGGTTCACACCGGAGAAAAATAGGGCGATCAACAAGGAGGTAGAAATGCTACTGGAGAACGGCCTGATCATGGAATGTGTATACCCGTGCAAGGTCTCCAACCCGGTGGTGGTAAAGAAGAAAAATGGAGATGACCATACTTATATAAACTTCACCAACCTGAACAAGGCCTGTCCGAAGGACAGTTTCCCCCTGCCAAGAATCGACCAAATGGTCGATGCGACGGTTGGATTCGACAAGATGAGCTTCCTAGATGCCTACTCTAGATACAACCAGATCCTTCTATATGAGGAAGACCAGATCCACATGGTGTTCATTACGGAGCGAGGTCTATACTGTTACAGACGCATGCCTTTTGGCTTGAAAAATTGCGGGTGCGACCTACAAGAGGCTCATGAACAAAATGTTCGCTGGGCTACTAGGGAAGACTATAGAAGTTTACATCGACATGGTCATGAAGAGCAAAGAAGCTTCAGACCATCTGGGACATCTAGACGAATATTTCCAGATTCTGAGGCAATACCGCATGCGTCCGAACCCTGAGAAATGCACGTTCGGGGTGTCCTCCGGCCAGTTCCTGGGGCACATCGTGAGTAGAATAGGCCTTGAGGCCAACCCGACCCAGTTGTTCTCAATCACAGATGTACAAAGACCCTTGACCATTCGGGAGGTCCAGTGCCTAACCGGGAAGATAGTCGCTCTCAACCAGTTTGTCTCCAAAATGTCTGACTGATGTAAGGCTTTCTTCCAGTGCATAAAGAGAAGCTCCACTGTGGTTTGGGAGAAGGAGAAGGACAAGGCACTGATAGAGCTCAAGCTGTACTTAAGTCATCCGCCTATCCTGGCTTCCCCGGCAGAGGGGGAGCACCTATACGCTTATTTGGTAGTATCCGAAGTAGCGATCAGCACCGTACTATTTGTCGAGGAAGACAGCAAACAGAAGTTAGTGTTTTATACAAGCCGCATGCTCCTGGACGCTGAGACGCGATATAGTATGACAGAGAAACTGATCCTTGCCTTGGTCAATGCTAAGAAGAGGCTCAGGCAATACTTTGAGGCATACTCGGTTACCGTATATACAGATTTCCCCATCCGGCAAATCTTGGCCAAATCGGACCTATCGAGACGACTAACCAAGTAGGCCATCGAACTTGGGATATACGACATCGAATATCGATCTCGAGTGGCAAAGAAAGGGCAAGTCATGGTAGACTTCTTAGTGGAAATCCAATCCTTCGGCGAGCTACATGACCCGCTTCAGATATCTCCGCCTCATATCCCTTCAGCCTAGACCCTCTACACCAATGGATCCACGAACACCTCGGGGTCAGGTATTGGAATAGTCCTGTAGACCCCATTAGGATTCAAAGTAGAGAAAGCTTTGAGGCTCGGTTTCTAGGTAACGAAAAATGAGGCGGAGTACAAGGCACTGCTGCAAGGCCTTAAGCTGGCTCTACACTTCAGAGTAGAGAGCATCGCAGTAAAGACTGACTCGCAATTAATCGTGGCTCAGGTCAAGGGAGACTTTGAAGTAAAAGAGCCGAGATTACACAGGTACTTCTCTAGGGTAATGGGGGCGAAAGCCCGCTTTAGCAGTTTCAATATCGAACAAATACCTAGGGAGATGAACCAAAAGGCCGATGAGCAAGCTAAAAGTACATTGGTTGGGGGGACGACCGGACACATGGAGATTCTGTTAGAGGAAAGCACGAGAGACCCTTTGGAGACCCCTGCACGCCATGTGTTTGCAAATGACTCTGTAGACGAGGGGTAGATGAAACCCATCACACAATACTTGGCGTTGGGAAACCTGCCCGCGGACCCCCAAGAAGTGAGGTCGATCAGACTGAAGGCTGCTAGATATTCGATAGTGGGGAGACGGCTATACAGGAGATCAACGATGGGACCAATTCTCAAGTGCGTAGGTCCCGTTGAGGTGCAGAAGCTGATGGAGGAAATCCACGAGGGAGCATGCGACAACCACTCTAGCAGACGTAGCCTCACCCACAAGGCCCTGATGGTTGGATACTCTTAGCCATACATGATGACCGAGGCGGCCCAATTTGTCAAGAAATGTGACAAGTGCCAGAGGTTCGCCCCATGAAGTGCCAACCCGCGGAGGAACTCCATTCGAACATAACTTCTTGGCCGTTCGCTGGACATTATCAGTGAGCTCCCCAGAAGCCCAAGGAGAAGAAGGTATGTCTTACTGGCCACCGATTATTTTACCAAATGGGTAAAGGCTGAAGCATACACAACCGTTAATAAGGCAAACACGATTAACTTTATTTGAAAAAACATAATCTGACGATACGGAATTCCGAAGGAGATATACGCTGATCATGGCATGCAGTTCCAGAACACTAAGCTTAAAGAGCTATGTGAGTTTTATGATATAAGGCTCAATTTCTCATCTGTAAACTACCCTCAGGGGAACGGCCAAGCAGATGCAACGAACAAGGCCATATTTAGCAATATTAAAAAGAACTTACAGGAGGCTAAATACAAGTGGTTAGAAGAGCTACTGGCCATTGTGTGGGCCTATCGAACCACGGAGCGGAGATTAACGGGAAGAACACCATTCGCCATGGTCTACAGGTCAGAGGCTGTGATCCCAATCAAGATCGGCCTCCCGACCCTTCGCTCCGAAGTAGTAAGAGACGCCTCACTAAACGAGAAGCAGCTAAGCCACAACACAGACCCCCTGGAAGAAACAAGGGACATTTCCCTGGTTCACTTTGTCTCGTACCACCAGCAGGCCAGGTCCTACTACGTAAAGAAGGTTAGCGCTTGACGATTTAACACCGGGGATTGGGTCCTGAAGGTCAGAACAGGAAATTCCTCAAAGCTAGACTCTAATTGGGTCGGGTCCTATGAGATGATCAAGGCACTTGATACTGGCGCATATGTCCTAAAAGAACTCAAGACCGGGAAGAGCTTACCGAACACATGGAATGCCCAGCACTTGAAATTGTACCACGTGTGAGACGCATGTAAATGCTGTGAGATAGATGTAAATGCTTGTATTATTGAACAGCTTAGTTCCAAAACAGGTCAAGTTTTCTACTACACGAACTAATCCTTTGGATTGCTATAAACAAGGGTCTGTCCCCAGTGCCAGACCCTACTAACTACTCGCACAAACAAAAATCGTACTACGGGGATCACATCGCTTAGCGATGGCCCGAAAAAACGTATGAAGAGGAATGAACTATGCAACCAAAAACTTATCAGTAGACCTCAAAAACGGTCGTACAAAAACTTACCAGTAGACCTCAAAAATAGTCATACTATGGGAATCACATCGTGCAATAAAATGCTTGTCGATGGCCCGAAAAAATGTACAAAGAAGAATGAGCTATCAACCAAAAACTTGCCAGCATACCTCGAAAATGGTCGTACTATGAGAATTACATCGTGCAATAAAACACTTGCCGATAGCCCGAGAAAATGTACGAAGACGAATGAGCTACGCAACCAAAAGCTTACCAGCAAACTTCGAAAATGGTCGTATTGTGGGAATCACATCGTGCAATAAAATGCTTACTGATGGCCCGAGAAAATGTACGAAGAGGAATGAGTTGTGCGACCAAAAACTTGCCAACAGACCTTAAAAATGGTCGTACTATGGGAATCACATCGTGCAATAAAACACTTGCCGATGGCCCGAGAAAATATACGAAGAGGAATGAGCTGCACAACCAAACTTGCTAGCCGGCCCTATCAAGAATCGTACTACGGGGATCGCGTCGCTCACTGATGACCCAAGAGGATGTATGAAGGGCAATAGGCCATGCGACGAAAACTTGCCGCCAGCCCTCAAGGAATACCTGCAGGACGGGAGAAGAGTTAGGTGATAAGACCCCTCCCAGAGAACACCTTAGCTGCGCATGAGCCAAAGGCAAGCAGGGCCAGGGTCTACCCATTGGAAGTAGACCCTCCCCAGGGAGCATTTTAGTTATGCGTAAGCCAAAGGAAAGCGTGGTCAAGGTCTACACATTAGAAGCAGACCCTCCCCAAAGAGCACCTTAGCTACGCGTAAGCCAAAGGAAAGCATGGCTAGGGTCTACACGTTAGAAGCAGACCTTTCCCAAAGAGTATCTTAGCTATGCATGAGCCAAAGGTAAGTAGGGCCTGGGTCTACCTATTGGAAGTAGACCCTCCCCAGGGAGCACTTTAGTTATGCGTAAGCCAAAGCCAAGCAGGGCCAGGGTCTACCCGTTGGAAGCAGACCTTCCCCAAAGAGCACCTTAGCTATGCATGAGCCAAAGGCAAGCAAGGCCAGGGTCTACCCGTTGGAAGTAGACCCTCCCCAAGGAGCACTTTAGTTACGCGTAAACCAAAGGAAAGCGTGGCCAGGGTCTACCTGTTGGAAGCAGACCCTCCTCAGAGAACACCTTAGTTGCGCGCGAGCCAAAGGCAAACAGGGCCAGGGTCTACCCATTGGAAGCCGACCCTTCCCAGAGAATACCTTAGTTGCACGTGAGCCAAAGGTAAACAGGGCCAAGGTCTACCCGTTGGAAGTAAACCCTCTATAGAGAGTACCTTAACTGCGCGCGAGGCAAAGGTAAACAGGGCCAAGGCCCACCCGTTGGAAGTAGGCACGGACAAGACCAAACACGAAGGCAGAAATTAAAACCATATTCTATCTATTATTGCTCGATATACAAAATGCGTGGTCGACAAGGACGCGGGCTCGGAGGCTCTATTTGTAAGAAGCAGGTCTTGGACAGACTCGCAATGACACATCGGAGTGGTAACACCCTATTTGCTCCCAATAAGAGCCGAGCCCAGGCCTCTTCCTCTGCAGCGACAGGTCCAAGCAGTGGTCGACCAATCCTTAGAGCTAGTTCCTGGCATATTCCTATTTAGGGTCGGAGAAGTCTAGCCACACGCACGGGTTAAAATCTGTCAAGATAAGTTATAACATAAATTATACATTCTCAAAGCCAGATGAGCCGGAACTCACATCCCGATTTCCAAAGCTAATCTTATCAATCATAGCATGGGGGGAATTCACTAAAAACTCCAATTCATATACGATTGAGCCAGACCCAGAGGTCGGCCGCACTGCCAACAAGGGAATGGCATCGTATATGATGTCCGACCCTGACCATGAATGCAGGCGACAAAAAAAAGAGGGGAATAAACGTGAGAAAAATGCATTGTTTCTTTTATTTAAATAAGTGTTTACAACAAGGGTCAGTTTTATATAACATAGTTAGTACTTTACAAATACACAAAGAGGGAGAGGCCCTAGTTACCTCTGATGAGAGGAGCGATACTAGCTTCGGCGCTTGGACCAGCTTCGTCAAAGGGTGGCGTACCGGGGTCAGAATCATCGCTAGACAAAACAACCGCACCAGACCCTCTGCTAGTTGAGGTGCCAAGACCAGACTAACCGCCATGAACCTCCGCGGCTTGTTCTGGCAGGCCAGAAGTGGGCACAATCTCCTTGGTAATTGAGGCAGATGTAGAGGGGTCGTCTTTTTCTTCATTGAGCATCTTTAGTAAATCAGCGGGGTACACGATATTGATCTCATCTCTCAACTGCTGCATATAGTGCCTGATAGAATAATGGTCCCTCTTGACACCCTTCTACTCATCGAACTAGTCTGGCATTACCACCTCCGCATGGCCCTCGAATTCTCTGTTCTCCCAGCCAGACCTGTAGCTCTCCGCAGAAAGGACATCCACCTGCTTCTGGTACCTCATCTTTAGTTTCTCCGCATCCACCAGCCTATCCCTCAGCGCCGCCAGCCTCAGCTCTGCTTGCCGCTGCAACAAGTCGACCAAAAGAATGTTAACATCGATAAGGTCTTCGCCATGCTTGCGAGACAACTCCGCATGAGCTCCCTTCAGTTTTTTGTGATCCGAGTAGAGATGTCAGTTTATTTCATTAGACTAGTCGAGCCTACGCTGTAGGGAATAGGCCTCTATTTGGCTTTCGCCTCGGCTTTCCTCGCCTCTTTAGCATCATCGACCGCTCCGTCGCGAGCGATGAAAGACAGCCCCATCTCCGCCCTTGCGCTCTGTAGCTCCTGCTCTTTAACCCTGAGCTTGTTTTGGGCCAGCCTGGTGGCCTCAGCATGAGCCAGCCTGTCGGCCACTACCTCGACTAACTTGATGACCAGCTCCTCGTACCTGGCCCACTCGACACTGCGTGAGCCACTACACTACTAAACCTCGCCATGTCCAGGCTCAGATACAAGTCGAAGTCTACCCTCAACGTGGCAAGGGCAACTTTGCTCCGCTCGGCCGTCGTAGAACGGGCGTCCAACTGCCCGGTCAGCTCCCTGACACGAGAAAAATAGAAAGACTAGACGGTGGCTAGCTGCAGGATACAAGAAAAGGGGGTCAGTGTTCAGTAAGGATACCGAAAAACATAGAAATGACAGCCAGACAAGCCAAACTTGCGCAATGCTGCGGCCAGTGACGAGCTTAACGTTCTCTAGGGAAAGCACCTATAGCTCGGGCTCTGCAACTGGACCCTCTCCTTGGGCATCATCCGTGTCTGAGGAACACGACTCCACCCGCCAACTGCGAGGACACATTCTCCCTCCTCCAAATGTGCTCCGGTAGCTTCCTTCAACACTTCCGAAGCGGCAAAGGTGGGGACGGCAGAAAGCAGGGCATCGCCAAGCATGCCTTCGACGATAGCAGGGGGTGGCGTATCCTCAGTAGAAGAGGCCATGGCGACTGCCGCTACATCAGCGACTTCGGTTGTCACCCCCCTAGGAGACCCGCCTGGATGTGATTTTTCGGTCTTGTCTTGACCAACGCCCCCTGACGGGCCACCACGTGTAGATCTTCTCCTCCTTATGAGGGTCAACATAGCCACGTCATCATCGCTACCAGAAGAGGGGGTGGTTCTGCCCCTCTTCCCCGCTGGGCTCTCTTTCCCCATAGATGTGTCGGCTTCACGACCCTGCTTCATCGAGACTAGGGGAGGGAAAGACAACCGAGACTTTAACCTCGGAGCTCCTCCGCTGAGCTCCACAATCTCCCCACGAGAGCAGGCAGCGCCAGACCCCGTGCCCACCTTTAAACCAGAGTTGGGGGCGGAAGAAGTCAAAGCAGTGGGTTCCCCAGGCAGGCTTAAAGGCGCCCTTTTATTGTATACGACCTTTAGGGCCGACATCTCCCGAGTCGGGGGTCCACTTGTCTCAGGAGAGGGGACCACGGGTGTTTCACCCTCGAGCACAAGCAGGTCCTCCCAGTCATCGTCCGAGCCTATTCTTAGGGTGACAACACCCTACCCCACGGCCTCATCCTCCGAGGACACCACCAGACACCGACCCGCAAGAATCTTGGAGCGGGCCTTATGCACAACAGCACTCCCCTTGACTAGGGAAGGGTCTGCCAAAGGGCCTGTATCCGAACTTGTGAAGAGCAAGCAACGTGGTTAGAATGCAGTCATGACCTGATCGACGGAGCACTAGGGTGCGAAAATAAACTCACCTTTATCCCT
Organism: Parasponia andersonii; assembly: GCA_002914805.1. Classification (NCBI taxonomy): domain Eukaryota; kingdom Viridiplantae; phylum Streptophyta; class Magnoliopsida; order Rosales; family Cannabaceae; genus Trema; species Trema andersonii. The sequence goes on from JXTB01000419.1 coordinate 254,169, forward strand.
CTTGGGGGCAGCGGCTTCCTCTCTATGAAGCCTACCGCACTCCTCGGCCACGAGCCTCACCACCTCCTCGAGCTCATGACTGGTCGGCGTCACCAGGTCATTAGGACCCGCCAGCTGGCTCGAGGATGTGATCTGACGACCCACCATGGCGATGTGACTCTGCTCATCCCAGCGGAACTAGTTCAGAGCCGAGGCGTCAAGCTGGCTCCGCAGGTACTTTGTGATGACCCAGGTATCCAGTGGGAAGAGGAGATATGAGACCATCCTTGGCATCATGTTCATCACCTGGGGATTCAGGACGGCCTGGATGTATCAATAATCCGCAGAAGACCCAAAGATGATGATCCCCTCCAGCTCCTTGAGCCGCCCCACTGACAGTTGCGACTCAAACCTGCTTTCCTCTGCAGAGGCTGTGCATGGCAAAATATCATGAGTAAAAATGGACGAGTTGTACGCGGACCCAAAAATCACGACCTAGTACTTTGTAGAAAAAATGAAGGAATTTGGAAACGCTCTCTATTCACCCAAGGAGAGTACCACGCCCCTCCAACGGCATACAGTCTGGAGTGGGAGTCCCATTGCTTGTCCGACTTCGGCAAGCCCCGGAAGATGTGGTGTCCCGGGAGCAGATGGAAGTAGAAAGTGGAGTAAGAGCTCTTCTTAGGGATGAGGGTGAGTTTATAGGCATAGAAGACCACCTCCAGGTCGATATGCACATTGAGGATGACTGACAGAGTAGAGAGCCCCATCAAGATCATGACCCCGTTAGTGTTCAGCTGCATCGGGTGAATCCCCGTCAGAGCGAAGAACTGGTGGATCAGGGGAGGAATGGGAAACCGTAACCATTCCAGGTGCCTCCTCCCCAAGACGATGGAGCCCTCGGGGGCAGAGGGGCGAAAGTACTAATCTACTGGGCTCTCCACTCTTTGTAAGGTAACCCTACCAGGGAAGCAGAGCTGCCTCCTCAACGAGTCCAAATCTGAATCCGCGATGGAACAGAGCCTCTGATTCGGGTTCGAGGACATCGTTCTGAGTACAGTCAAAGGAGTGAAATGTTCTAGCAAAGGGAAGAGTCGGAAGCCCTAAGATTTTGGAAAGCTAGAACACTTAGAGATTTTGGTAAAATAAGAAATGAGCATAAATGTGGCTTTTATAGAGGGTAAGCCGAAAAGTCTCTCCTAGAGGGGAACGGTGCGAGGAAGATGAAAGCACTGGAATTTCAAAAATCTGAAAAAAAATCGTGACACGGGATGGCGTGCGCCAGCATCGGTAACTGGGGAGAAATAATGGTAAGGGGCCACGTGTCCCCCTCAAATTGGAGGACTGGAGACACAATTTCTCCACTTGATGGATGTAAATCCATCAAATAGAGAAATGGGGGCAGTTGTGGGACTCATTCCTAAATCATGTGCTACGTGGATGATTGAGTGGCAGAACAGGTCATAAAGAGGGCACGCCATCAGATACGTGCTCAGAGTAACCACTTAAAGGCCACGCGAGTATAATCTATAAAAATTGAGATATATTCAAATTATAAATATGTATCAAATGTAAAAGATTAATATAATTTAATTAATCAAGCTAAAATTTCATACATAATTGCTTTAAAAATATCATAGTTCTAACATTAAAGTCTATGAAATTCTTTTGCTTTGATATAGTTGCCATTAAAATTTCATTTATGATTATATTCGGTGTGTTTTCCAAGACACCAGATGTTAAAAACGTGTCATAAATTGTAAATAATTTGAGTAAATCTACATTATAATCACTTGAATACATAACAGACAATTAAACAAAACATATTCACATAACATTTTGCACACGTAATAAAACATTAATCAATAATATATTAATTGGAAAATATTTATTATATAAAAGACTTCTTTTATAAGCTTGTACCCAACATCATTATTGCATGATCAAGTCATTAATATCTTATCTTGGATCCTCGTAACAATAACAAAGACCCCAATCTCGATTTGGTTCCATTTTACAAAATCCCCCAAATGATGAAGGATATTCTACTTTGCATATGTCTGTACAAGTTTTGTCAGAAGAACATATTGACCCTTCAAGTATAAGATTTCTTTTAGACTTTACAGCTTTCTTTCTAGACTTTCCAGCCGAAAACAATCAACGAAAAACAATTAAATTATTGTGTATAATTTGATTTCCATAGTTATTAATATATGAAATATAGTATAAACTATATAAGATTTACTGATCGAACACTCCATTCTTTTTTTATCCACATCATATGAATTATATAATAATTGTCAATCCAATAGGTATATTTTTTTAACCTATGTATAGATATGTTTTTTAGTCATTATATCATCATCTAACGATAATCCAATAGCTAAAATGATGTACATAAAAAGATGCACATTATTGATGCTATTTTTCTCTTTTATTTTTATTATAAAAAGACGTGTATGATAAATTTTAATTGACTAAAATGATATCTATGTATAGGTAAAAAAAATACTTATTGGATTGGTGTACTTATATAATACAACAAAAATATATGAATGTGGAGAAAACGAGATTATGCATCTAGAGTAGTTCTATACTTACATTATTCCATGCATTTAAATGTTCAGTATAGGAATAACTAATTAAGACATGGTCATTTACTACTAATTTTCTTTAATTATTGTCTGAAAAATAATATAGATATCGAAACAAATCATGAAAAACGGCCAACATGAAGGACGAAGATACTGTTAGGGATTGTGTCTTAAAGTTTATTTATCAAATAAATATTTAAATATACATTTTTATTAAGAATTTTTGCATGTATGAATATTATTGTTGATATAATTATTCATTATATCGTCAATATTCTAGGATTATTTATGTGATCATCGTTCAGTATATATACGTGAGGATTGAATGTATGAATGATAATCTAAAATAGTTTATAATGATTAATTATAATTTAGAACTATAATTAAATTAACACTATTAGTACAGTCCATCAAATATTAAGAATAGAGTAATCTTATTTAGATTATTTAATGTAGAGACATAATTTGTATAATAGGATTATATAATATCGGATCAGATGAATTTTTGAAATGTCTAATAAATTCTGTGACATAAATAGAGAGTTCAAAAATTCATCATAAGATGCTCATATATAAAATAATCTTAATCCTGAGTTATTAATAAACTCTTATTTGTGCTATTTTGTTTTTATATTTACTCGGTAAAAATTTGCTCATGCCAAACTCAACCCTTATAATTTAGAGACACAATGAAACAAATAATTGGAAATATTAATACACAGATATGGAATTCATTCCTTTCTTTTTGAAAATCAGAAAATAGTTCTCTTCGATAATTGATTCGGGACTTGAATAATAGAGCATTCAAATTTATGAGATAGTCGCAAATTAATTGTTCATTAGAGAATCGAATGGAATTCAAGGACTAAGATATAATTAGAGAATTAAAGGAATTATGTAGCTCTAATTATGAACTATTTATGGAGGATTAATCTATATGCAATGATTAAATCAATAGCCAATTCAATAATTTTATTTTGAATAAATTATACTATAAATCCAAGAGTGCAATTTCAAGTTTATAGTGAATAATATTGAAATTAATAATTTTGGTTTAAAAATTTAACAGTTTAATTGATAAATCAAATTTATTGGAGCTTGAATAATAGGTCCATAGGCCCTTCTTTATTATCTTTTTACTATAAGATATATGAGATTAATAACTGAATTAATTTATAATTGTTATAAATTAATATAGCACTGTGGTAAAAATTGTAACATAATATAAAAGTTAAATTATGTCATAATTTACATGTAATAGTTAAATTGTCCAAAAACTAATAATTAATTAATTATGAATTAATTAATTATTTTTAGTTTTTAATTAATTAAATATCAACTATCATTTTTATATATGAAGTGGAAATTAGGTCTATCGGACTAATCCTACCACTACACCATTTACTATTTAATTAATTTTAATAGGGCAATTTAATATATGTAGTGGGAAAAAAAATTAGGTTCATCCACTACTACTTTCACTGCTACTACTACTATAAATACTATACTTGCCATAGAGAGAAAACACACCATATACTATAGAGAAAAGAGAGAAATAAGGTCTCATAGTTTTCTACTCTCCAGTTATATAATAGAGAAATAAGTTTCTCTTATTCTAACTCTCTAATTATTCTAAAGAGAAAAAGATAGAGAAAAAGAGTGATATTTCAATTATTGATCTAGGAAGTGCCTACACACTACATGGTGATTCAAGAAGAAAATCTTTGCTATCATCAAAAAGGAAAGCTTAAGCAACTAAGTTTTCAAAGGTAACTATATTCTTATATTCTCTCTATTTGTCAAAAATCAATATATAACCGTGATGATCCTAGAAAGATTTAAGCAATTTTTTAAATTTCAGTGTTCCAACACTTCCGCATACTTGAAAATTGTTTTCCAAACCAACAGATACATAAAGAAAATTTTTTGAACTAAATAATAATAAAGAAGATAACTCTTTGAAATCAAGTTAGGCTCCGAATTTGAGTGGTTAAGTGGTTTTTTTCTTTTATAGAGAACAAGTAAAAATCAAGTTATTATATCAAGGACAACTTGTCCAACTATAACAAAAAAAAAAAAAAAACACGAGTAATCGGAAATGCAATATACTTTAAAGTACTTTTACGTCAATTACCCGAAATTTCACCAAAAAAAAAAAGAAGAAAAAGTCAAACAAGAACTATTCCCATGTTTTTCGTTGGATTCTAATAAAATTTATCCCAGATTGTATTGGGATCTTTTTTAATGGAAAGATTGTTGATAGATTTTTTATTCTTGCGGATACTTACCAGGTTAGAATCACAAATTTTCTATGGAATAATGTGATCTGCTCGTTAAAAACTAGTAAAAGAATAACTAGAATTGAACACATATACACGTCTACGTACTTCATTAGTATGAATAATATTGGGCATGTATATTTTTATTTCTCAAAGATAATAAAAGTAAAATTTAGAACAAAAAGCTAACCCGATGATTCTTCAAATAAGATCGGAACAATCAATATTAAAATCAAAAGAAGATATCTAATACTTTCTTCCATTTTGTGCTCCTACGTAAAATATGGAAATAAAGACAACTACGATTTATATTAAGATTCCTTTAAGTTTATGTAATATTAATTTATAAGATATTGCCCATTCCGTAAGGTGAACTGGTTTAGAGATTTTAACGTATTACTTAATTATTAAAAAGATAAAACCTTTTGTTTCACGATATAGTTTTAAAAAAAAAAAAAAGAAAAACTACACTTGTTTTCATCTTTTTGATATCAAATCAAGTCATGCTATATTCACTGGGACTAAGAAAGATAGGAAGGAAGGATACCTGCATTACTTAAGAAAAGAAAAATGAGAGAACAATAAGAGCACCGAATTCCTTTGTTGTATTTGGCATGAGGAGGAAGGACGCCTAAATCATCTCCCCTTTTTTAGTGAAAGGAAAAAAAGGGTTTTAGTTGTTAAAAAACTACTATACTAATTAACAATTGTGAACTTCTTTTTTAAAATTTATATGTTTTGGAAGTATAAAAAATTAGTTAATTTGAGGATTTGAAATCCATTATCTAAAATTTTTCTTTCTAAAATCTTTCGCTTCCACTCCGATTCCTTCCATGTCTCCTTATTAAGAATTACATGTAAATCATGGACTAAGTGGTAACTTTAAGGGCATATTTTTAGAAGTGTGACACTTAATTTTTCACATAATTAAGAGAGTCAAAAATATCATGATTTCATCGTATTTAATTCTTATATGTGTGCATATCATTATTTTGAGTACTTTTATTATCAATTTCATGACGTAACTTTGCAATAAAGTACTTGAGGTATACTAATTAGTATAAGTTTGATGTGTCTCTAGACTATTTTTATTACATTATAGACTTGTAAATTGCCACTGAAATATCGTTAACCACCATATTAAATTATTATACTTCTAACCTAGTATTACCTATTGTACAATGACATGAAGAATTAAATTCAATTATTAATTTATTAACTTTATATTATATTTTAGTGGGGGCTTTGTAATCATAAACTAAACCTAATAAAATAAGAAAACAAATAAAGTAGAAATAAATAAAAAATAATAATATTAAAATAACTAGGTTAAAGTGGTTCATTCACCACAACTAGACACTCTTATTTTAAATTAGTTACCAAATTTTGTATTCAATTACTTATCAAAATTATCAACCATATATAGCAACTAGCTCTGCTATTACTATATTTCCTTAGTTGTTGTCAAATAAAGAAAGCTCTTTATTTAAACTCTATCCATTATATAAACAACCTAGAATAAACTCTCTAAATTTAATCTAACTTGAGCATTAAGTTGAGAAAGATAGGTTGATCTAGGCAACAAATATACAAGCTTAATTCATCTAACCTAGGCTTTATTCTTCATCACAATTAATTAATCACTTATCACAATTCAATTAATCATAATTTGCTACTAATGAAAAGATTATCAAGAAAATTATGGATTAAGCAATCTCACCTCACAATAGATATCTATTATGTCCACTTTGTTGTACATTCAAATAAGTCAAAATATAAATCATAAACAAATAAAGCATAGAGAACATAAACAATTATGAATAAATAATTGATAGATAGAATATGAAATATCAAATAATATTCATGTTCAGGACCTTCAAATCGCCATTAATCAATCTAAAATTAACCTAATCTAGCAAGCCTATAAAATGAAACAATGTATGAATCCTTTATGCTATAATAATAAAACCAAAAAAAAGGGAAAAACGATGATAGATGGTTGTGGCGCAGATCTCCTCTCCATAAAAAGTCTCTGAACTTGAAACTCCTTGGATTTCCCTTTAAGTCTCTCTTTCTGGATCTCTAGCTATGAAAAGTGTATATGATGATCTCCCATCTGACCTAGAGAGTTCTATTTATAGAGGATTTGACACTAAAAGCATTTTGGTGAAAATCCATGCAATTTTGGAATCCAAAACACATGAAATTCAATAAGTCGGTGGAAGTACGAAACCTAATACAGCGGCGCAAGGCTGCTCTTCTACGCAAATTTATGCTTTCACCTTGTTTTCGATTTACTTCAACTCTTTTTCTGTCACGACCCAAAACTGGAGCCGATAGTAGAAAGAGAATTTCACTAAGATGGGAAAGTCCTTGAGTTATCTATTTAAATAAAATATTTAAAATTTCATCCCGTGAACCTCTCCCATAGTTCGTATACATCATTAAATATAGATTGAATAGTAATTGAAAAACATAGTTTGAAATAAAGTTCAAAATAGAGTATTAGCATCATCATCATCCATAATAAATATCAAGACCAGAATGGTATACATAAGTTAACATACATAATAGAAAGTAGTAATCTTAGTCCAATATTAGTACAAAGTCTAAATAATCCAAACACCATAACAACCGACTCCTAGTATTACCAAGATAATAAATTACAATCATAGACGACCTCGTAATCCTCTTCATTACCAAGGTTGTACTAAACACCACCTGAGGAAGGAAGGTAGAAAGGGTGAGTAAAAAATGTCTAGTAGAAAAACAGTTACCTTGATGGAAAACATTTTGTGATGAAAAGTTCCTGCATAGTTAGTTTAAATCTAATACATACACATAATAGTCCAAACTCGAAATCCATATGTATATGCATAAATAAAATAGTATAAGCAAAATTATCCTATTTATATGCACATGACACAAATCAATCTATACCTATGAAATCACATCCTCTCATCTGTAGAAACCTAGGATGATGGCACTAAGTATACTAAATAGTCTACTTGACACCTAAGCTCATATTTGGAGAGGATATCCATGTGTCGCCTACCAAACTTAGAGGGGCAACCGAATTGCCTACGTTTGCCAAATATGGAGGCAATTAGAAGAAAGAAACTCTACGCAGGTTTACGAACTCTACACTGATGGTGTGACATGTAGCATCATACTATAAACCTACGATGATAATACAATGCTCATATATAATCCTATGGCACACATAATATAGAACTAAAGTGTGAAAACTATCGTGCTCTAGTTTTTTAATAAAATAAGTATACTAGATTTTATAGAAAAACAGACAGCATAATGGCCCTATCTTTTATATACCCAAAAATAACCTGTACTCAGAAAATTCCTAGAGCAATATAATATATATCGTATAATCAAATTCCATCATAGATATTCAAATAGTTCCAAAATCACATTTGTAATCATATGTTGTAGAAAATAAATTTTATTCAAAAACAGTATAAAACGGAGGTAACCAAATTCCTACCTTATTAGAATAGCAATACCATAATACTAGATCCTCAAAGTATTATTGGATGATCTCTTAGAGGGTCGAGAACTAATTCCAAGCCCTTGATTATTCTCTTGTGAAAAACTAACTTCTCAACGGAGCTCATCACTGAATTTCTAGCACCCAAAATAGCTAAGTTAGACATATAATTTGTCCATTTTAGGTCCAGACTGAAACTGGACTAGTGGCACAAAACGAGACAAATCTTAGCCGTCCAATTTTTTTTCATATCGGTCGCCAAACATAGTCAATATATATCAATCTTCTCTATTTTCTGAGTATATTCTAAAAATGACATCAAAAATACAATCCAACAGGCGGATCAAAAAGTCAAACTCAAGCTCAAATAACTCAAAAATGATAACTTTAAACCGAGCAAAATGAAGTCAAGATATATATACCTGGAGCTTCCTCTTGACGAGATGAATTCAACTAGCTCAAGAACGTGAGCTAAAACGCTACGAAATGGCGCTGAAAATTCAGACTTTTTTCGTGGCCTATTTCTTCTCCGGTGATGGTAAGCGGCTTCGGCGGCTCTAGTAGATCGGCAACAAGCTCGCGGCAACAAGCTCACGGCAATATGGGGGAGCTTTGCCGGCAGTCCTCGCAGCTAGACGATGGCAGGAGGCGGCCCGACAGTCCTTTGTTCCCTTTGGCCGAGAGCGAGCGAGAAAGAGTAGAGAGAGAGAGATCGGGTGAGGAAGAGAGAGAAAGTGAGGGGAAGAGTGAGGCTACGTGACTGGTATATAGGACTGTGCAATTTTTAAAAAAATTGCCCAAGAGTCCCCCACTCTTCAAAACTCTTTCAATCTAGTCCTCAAAAATTATAGTTTAGTCTATGTTTTCAAAGAATTTTTGTAATTAAATCCCTCCCTTATTTAATCCGAAAATTGGTTAAATTCCCAATTTACTCTCTTAAAATCCGGGTTTTTACATTTTCAACCTTTTCCTTCATGGCACCTACAAAACACAAAAAGAACACTGAAAACCTAAAATAACAAAGAAACTAATAAAGTAATGTAGAGAATTGATCGTATAATTAAACATAATTATGCACTCATCATTCACACATAATTGCTTTTAAATTTGACTTTAACTTGATTAGTATTTCCTAAATATTGTTTTAGTCTTCAAGGCCATTTAGTACGTTAAAAATTATTTAATAGCATGTATTCTTAGTAAACCTGAATTTTCTTTATACTATATCACACAATTTCATTATTTTTTTTGTACGTACAAGTTTGGTAAGTATTTACTTATAGTATTCTTTTGATAATCTATAAGATATTATAGGGCTATAATTTAGTAGGGTTTTTTCTTTTATCTATCTATAGCTATTTTTTTTAGCTGTTAGACTACTATTTAACTATTACTATAATTTGACAAAGTGGGTTAGCTTAGGTGGTAAAAGCACCCACTACCTAGGATCTTGGTCCTAGGTTCGAGTCACACCATGGGTAGGCGTAAAAGTCTATTATCCCTAATCGGTTAGAGTAGGGATTGGGTAGTAGTATGTATTTTCCTTTAATTTGTAATAAGTGGAGGTCATTAGTTAAGCCCCACTTTTTAAAAAAAAAAACTACTACTATGATTTGAGTTGTTGGAAAAAAAACAATAATAACAATAAATACATATTATTTAATGTTCTTTTTTTCTCTACTTTTTGCATAAAAAGATGTGTGTAATGAATTTTAATTAGACAAAATAATAGCTATAAATAGGTTTTAAAAAATTACCTACTAGATTGATGCCCATATAAATCTTTTTATATTTTTATGTATCCTTTAGATATTTACTAATTGTGCTCTCATTTGAATCCATTTTTCTCCACGGTCATGTACTCCTTTTTTGTTTCTCATGCATGATATCCATATTAGAGGCATATATACAAATATTTAAAGTTATATAAGGCCTATAGATAGGCTAAAAAGAAAAATAACGAATTAGTACCCATATATATTTGTATATTTATGTATCGTTTAGAATATTTACTAATTGTGCTCTCATTTGAATCTGTTTTTCTTCATGGCCATGTACTCCTTTTTATTTCTCATGCCCGATGTCCTTATTAATATACAAATATTTAAGGTTCATCCAAAGGTTTATTATCTAAGTTCCATACATGTTCTAATATTGTGCAGCTCCTGTTTATTTTCATTAGCAACATAAGAATAATGATTTTTTTTTTGACTTTAGAAGTGGAGATTTGAACTCAAGTCCCCTCTATTAAGAGGAGATATAGTTATCACTAGACTACATCTACGGCCACATGTACAAATAATGATTTTTTTATTCGATATTTATTATCTCCTTATTATATGTATTATATATATATATATATAATCATATAAATGATTCTACTTTGTTGATAGAACATAAATGTCTTAGGAAGTAATGTCTTAATAACTAGTCAAAATATACAGAATTATTCCCTTGTTTATTTATACGCTATAGATCGAAAAGCAAATTAGTTGATTTTCCCCTCCTAATAATGTAATTTCACATACTTGTTTGGCATAATTTTGTCTGGCCAATTTGTGTACAGCTAAATCATCATTTTGTATTTACTTTATACTCCTATGAAGTTATAAGAAACTAGCTTAATTTTGGGTGACGTTTAAAATGCCTATTTATGTGGTATAGTATGTTTATGAAGTTTAAGCAAATTAGGTTCATCGGCATAGGATACAAGATCCAGTAGCGAGGATGATTTATATCGTAGCTATAGATTTCTTAATACCAACAACATATTTCGTTCCTGTTTTCTGGTCGAGGCGATGTTGTACTCTATTGCATCGACATTTTCAAGAATGTGGTCATAATGGATTTTACTATTTATTTGTTAATAATTTTTGCCATGGTTGAAAAAAAAAAATGAGTGAATTATTGCCAATACATTGTTACCGAAATAGAGTTACACGTGTATTTAAAAAAATATTTAATTAATATTTTTTTTGTATTTAGCAGCATTGTTAATCATAGATATTTTTAATTAAAATAATTTATATTACAATAAATTAAAATTACTGGAGTTAATGCCCTTAAAGCATGCATTTGAATTTTTACTGAATAAATAAAACAAAATTTTTCTATTTGATTTTGCATATTTGGAATCTCTAATAAATATCAAAAAAGTCCATATTTTATCAATGTGACTATAACCTTAGCATATGAGTATTATATATATAAGGGCTAACAATTGAGACTCCAAATAACGTCAAATCTTGGAAATATAATTAATGAAATGAATAGTTGAGAATGTAACTTACAGATATAAGATCTATTTTTTCCTAATAGAAATTAAAAAATTGATTCCTTTATGTACTAATTTTGGACTTGAATAGTTTGAGTACTCAATTTATAATAAATTTATAAATTAATTATTCATAATAGAATACAAGTATAAATAGGTAATTAGAGAAGCAAATAGAAAATTAACCTAACTCAACTTATGAATCGTTCTATGAAGGATCGAATTATATACAGTGATTAAATAAATGGACTACTCACCGTTTTCTTAGTAAAATTAATTGAGAAAACTAGATTTTTTATGATAATTTTTCAACAAAAAAAATGTAAAATCCCAGATATTGGAATTGTTCTTAAAAAAACCCGGATTTGATTATAAAAATATCACTTTTATTAATTGATGAGATATTTAAGGTAGTTAACCGAGTTTCCTGAGATAATTTGATCAGTTACTTCAAATAACTAGATTGGTTACCCTAAGTAACCTAACTAGTTATCTCGAATATGACACAGTAGATTGCTAAATTTTGCTCTAACTTACAATCTCACAACGAAAATAGAAATAAGTAAAATTCTCAAAGAGAATTAGAAGAGAAAATTAAGATATGATTAAAGATTAGATAATTACAACTCTTGTCAATGAAGGCTATTTATATAAGTTTAGGATTAATCTAAACGATCTAATAAAATAATTCTAAGAAACATACAACCATACACCTAGCACCTACCAACCAAACACACTTAAATAAATAAATTGTTCACCTAACATACTTTAAATAAATAAATTATTCACCTAACACACTTTAAATAAACAAGCTAAATAACCTAACACATTTCAAAAAAATAAGTCTAAAATACCTAACACACAAAAGCATTCTACCAAGCAATAGAAGTTCATTAGATTAGGTTTTGGAATTTTGGGCCTTGTCTTTGGGTCATTAATGTTTGTGGGCTACTGCACAAGTTCTCCTCTACTTGAAAAAATAACTCATCCTCGAGTAGCTTATGGTATGACTTTCGGTCCATGGTGCTCATACAGATCTTGAACATTGAAGGTCTTAGAAATTGTGTAACTATCTAGTAGATCAATGACATATGTATTATCATTAATCTTTTGAATGATGCGAAAGAGGCCAATTTTCTTTTGCTTGAGTTTATTGTATTCTTCTATTGGAAGTCCTTCTTTACGTAAATGAACCATTACAAAATCGCCCTCTTTGAAAGTTTTGAATCTTCTATACTTGTCAGCATTATCCTTGTATTTTGTAGTAGACTCTTCTAACTTTCTTTTCACTCCTTCATGGATGTGAATCGCCTTATTAATCAAATGATCGGCAATAATGCTCATTCCTGGAAGTTTTGGTAAAAGTACCAAGTCGAGAGTATGCAACGGAGGACGAATATAAACAATTTCATATGGAAATTTACTACTGGAATGATTTAGCATATTGTTATAAACAAACTCAGCTTGTAGTAGGATATTCTCCCATTTTCTAGGACTTTATTTGATTAAGCACCGTAAAATATTGCCTAGTATGCAATTAATGACTTCAGTTTACCCATCTATTTGGGAATGACAAGTACTACTAAATTGTAAGGTAGTATCAAGTTTTGTCCACAAAGTGCGCCAAAAATGATTGAGGAATTTACTATCGTGATTAGAGACTATTGTCCTTAGTAACCCATGCAGATGAACAATCTCTCGAAAGAATAATTGAGTGATATAAGTAGTATTTGAAGTTTTCTTGCAGTGAATAAAATGAGCTATCTTTGAAAAATGATCTACCACAACAAAGATAGAATTCGAACCTTTTTGTGTTCTCAGTAGTCCCAAGATGAAATCCATGGACAAATCTTCCCAAGGCATATCAGGAACAGGAAGTGGCATGTACAACCATTGTTTTGAGCTTGTCCCTTTGTAGTCTGGCATATATAACATTGCTTGACAAATTTCTCGATATCATGCTTAAGATGTGGCCAAAAGTATCGAGCTTCCGCTAATGAAATAGTTTTGTCTCACCTCATATGTCCTCCTAACCCTTCTACCATAGCTCGTGAATAATGTATTCTCTGAGAGATCCTCATGGAAAACATAAACGGTTTTTAAAGAATAGAAAACCATTATGTATTTGATGTTTATTTGTAACTCCACTAGTGTACTTCTCTCATTTTTCCTTGAAATCTTCATCTTCAGCGTATAAGTCTTTCAAATAATCAAAACTGATTATTTCATTTTGAATAGTAGTTAGTGACATAACTCGGTGACTCAATGTATCAGCAACCTTGTTTAATTATCCTGACTTATGCCTAAGAGAGAAAGTGAACTTCTGGATGTAGGTAATCTATCGAGCGTGCATTCAATTTAGTCTAGAAGAGGTATTGAGGTAATTAAGAGCTTGATGGTCCGTATTAAGGATGAATTCTTTCTACACTAGATACGGCTCCTATTATTGTAATGTATGAACAACTGCATATAATTCTTGTTCGTACGTTGACTACTTCTTTCTGGCTTCACTGAGCTTTTCACTAAAGAAAGCTATCTGCTTCATATCTTGAGATAGAACAACTCCAACACCTACACTAAAAGCATCACAGTCGACTTCGAAAATCTTGTCAAAGTCAGGAAGTGTAAGGACAGGTGCATTTGTGAGTTTTTCCTTCAAGACAGCAAAACTCTATTCCACTTCTTCTGTCTAAAGCAATTACTTTTGTTTCAAATAGTCTGTGAACAGTACAGCTATAAACTAAAATTTCTCACAAATCGTCTATAGAACGTCGCAAGACCATGAAAACTTCGAACTTCTATAATGGTCTTTGGTATTGGCCATTCTCGGATAGGCTTTACCTTATCTTGATCGATTTTAATTCTGTTAAAACTTACAACAAAGCCCAAGAAGACTAAGCTGTCAATCATGAGGCTATATTTTTTTAGGTTGACATACAACTGATTCTTACGAAATGCATTAAAAACTTCGGTCAAGTGTTATAGATTTTCTTTCTCATTCTTACTATAGACCAAAATATCATCAAAATAAACGATGACAAATCTTCCAATGAAGGGTTGGAGTACCTAATTCATTAACCTTATGAAAGTACTTGGGGCATTGGATAGACTAAATGGTATAACTATCCACTCGTATAGTCCATCGTGTATTTTGAATGTAGTCTTCCATTCATCTCCAAGATGAATACGAATCTGATGGCATCTGCTCTGCAAATCAATCTTGGAAAAGAGCTTTGATCCTCCCAATCTATCAAGCATGTCATCCAATCGTGGAATAGGAAATCAATATCATGCCGTAATCTTGTTGATGGCCCGACTATTAACACACATCCTCCAACTTCCGTCTTTCTTCGTTGTTAGGAGTGCAGGCACAGCCACAAGGCTCATACTTTCTTTAATTATCCTTTTCTTAAGAAGGTCTTAGACTTGTGTTTATAGGATCTCATGCTCCTTAGGACTCATGCGGTAGTGTGGTAAACTCAGTAGAGTTGCTTTGAGAACAAGATCAACCTGGTATTGAATATTTCGTAGGGTCGGTAAGCCAGCGGATAACTCCTCGGGAATGATATCTTCAAATTCAGACAATAATGTTTGGACTTGTACAGGAATATTAGTAGGATTATATGCCTCTTTAGGTACAAAAGGAAGGTTGGTCCTAATGGAGGTTGTTTGGTTATTTTGCAACTTCATAGGCGCTAGAGTAATCTTCATATTATCTTTGTGGAAGTTATATATGTTAGCTTTGCCATTATGCATAGTGTTTAAATCGAATTGCCACGGTCGTCTAAGCAACATATGATAAGCATCCATATCAACAACATCACATAATACCTCATCTTTGTATTTGCCGATGGAAAAAGGAACTTGACATTGTTGTGTCACCTTTGTTTCACCGATATCCTTGATCCAGCCAATGCGATACGGGGTAGTATGTGGTTAGGTTGGGAGTTATAACTTGTCCACCATAGTCTTAGATACTATGTTCTCACTACTCCTAATATCAATGATAAGATCAGACACTCGTTATTCAACCGTACAACGAGTTTTAAAGATATTGTGTTGTTACATGTCTTCTTCCTTCTTTGGTGTATACATCAATCATCTTATCACCAAGAAAATATCTTCATCTCTATAAACGACTTCCTCAAGTTCAATTTCATCTACGTACTCCTCATTCTCGGAATACGCCTCGCCCTCTTTGACGTCGTCATCATGTGTGGTTAGATTTATGGGTCTATTCTGATGACATTGATTTGAATAGTGGTCTGTTTGTCTACAATGATAACATTTATTACCTCTCAGGACTGTATAAAGGTTGTTAGTGTTATTGTTGGCTACTTCTCTTTGCGGTCGAGCGGTTGGTTAGTTGTAAGGAATTGGTCTTACTGCTTCATCGTGTGGTCTTGCTATGCCTTCCCTTTGCTCAAATCAGATCTTTGTGGTGGTGTAGAGAATTGAGAAATTGTTAAATTACTATGTGCCCTTTTGATGAGCTGAGTTTCAATTTTTAAAGCGAGTTGAATTACATTGGACAAAGTATTATAATATTGTTTGAATATCTCATCTTGTATATTTGCACAAAGTCTATCAATGAATCTAGAAATCTTTTGACTTTCGAATTCGCGAATATCCACTCGGGCAGCTAGTCTATGAAACTTGATTACTATTCTTGTACTGTTTGCTATACTTGTCGGCAATGTTAATATCGACTAAAAAGTACTTGTTCGTAATCTGGAGGTAGGAAGTGCTCGATCATCAATTGTTTCATCCACCACTAAGTGTGAACTTTGTTTCTCCCTTGTCGAATACATGTCACTTGTAATTGATCCCACTAAGTTAATGCACCTCCTTTGAGTCAATAAGCCACCAATTTGACTTTCTTGTATTCTGGAGTACCCCAATAATCAAAGAACTTTTCTACTTCAGCTAGCCAATCAAGGAATTCTTCAATCATGAATAGACCATTAAATTGCATAATCTCGATCTTCATACGGTAGTCATTTTGCCAAGGTCCTTGATTGTTTTTGGGCATGGCTAGTCCTTCATCGTCTTCACTAGAATTTTCATCTTGAAAAAGTTAATTTCGATGTTGCCTAAAATTTCCAAGAGGATCAACTTCGTCACATCTCCGTCGTTCATAATTGTTGTTTCATCTCCCAAGAAAATGTTGAGTCAAATTTGTAAGCATTATCTTTAGATTCCACAATCTTCTATCAGGTATATATATTGACTCTTTTGTTGCGAACTTTTCTATAGCGGAATTTTGTTGGCTAGACTCTTTGTCTTACATCTTTTTTTTTTTTACTTTTTTTTAATTTTTTTAAACTTTTTTTCGCTTTTATAGGAAAGAAAATAGTACAAACTTTTAAAAATAAAGAAAAATAGAATTACTTTTTTTTTTACTTTTTTTCTTGCTTTTATAGGAAAGTAAATAGTACAAACTCTTAAGAGTAAAGAAAAAATAGAACTCTTAAAAATCTAAATAGTAAGAAAAAAAATAAAGCTTACAAAAATGTATATATTACCTTGTTAAATGAATGAAGTAAATTCTCCAAGGAGGAAACTTTGATATATGCCTTTGATATACCTCTTGTTTTTTTTTTTTAGAAACAAAGATAGTATATGGGAGGGTTATATGTGTATGTGTGGTAAATAATTATTGTAGGAAGGTGATAGTAAGGATTAGATGACGAATGTGATAATG
Organism: Parasponia andersonii; assembly: GCA_002914805.1. NCBI lineage: Eukaryota > Viridiplantae > Streptophyta > Magnoliopsida > Rosales > Cannabaceae > Trema > Trema andersonii. The sequence goes on from JXTB01000419.1 coordinate 271,504, forward strand.
AAATAAGGATTTTTTTTAATAAAATAGTGTAGGGTGATGGTAACAGGAAAGCTCCGCCTGATACAGAGGTAGGCTCTGGTACCAATTACCACAGTGGATTGCTAGATTTCGCTCTAACTTGCATTCTCACAACAAGAATAGAAATAAGTAAAATTCTCAAAGAAAATTTAGAAGAGAAAATTAAGATGTAATTGAAGATTGGATGATTACAACTCTTGCCAGTGAAGACTATTTATACAAGTTTAGGATTAATCTAAATCATCCAATAAAATAATTCTAAGAAATATACAAACATACACCTAACACTTACCAACTAAATATACTTAAATAAATAAATTGTTCATCTAACACACTTCAAATAAACAAATTATTCACCTAACACACTTCAAATAAACAAACTAAATAACCTAACATATTTTAAATAAATAAGTCTAAAATACCTAAAATACAAAAGTATTTTACCAACTAATGGAATGTTTATCAGATTGGATTTTGGAATTTTGGGTCTTATTTTTGGGTCATTGATGTTTGTGGGCTGTTGCATCAGAGTACCATTGAAAAATACTAATTTTGAAGAAAAATGGTATTTTTCTAAATATTTATTAAAGTGTTATTTTTCTAATAAAATTTTAAAAAGTAATATTTTTCTAAATCAATCCGGAATTTTTCAAAAAAATAAACTTGAATATGATTTTTCAATTTTTGGTACTTTAGACTTAGAATTTTGTAATAAGCCCAAATTAATTCTATAATTTTAAGAGTGCGATTTAAGAATTTTAGTGAAGTAATATCAGAATTAATAAATTAGACAAATTAATTAAATAATTTAATTAATTGTCAAAAGCATATTAGAGCCTGAATTGTATTTTCATAGTAATGATGTATTAGATATTATAATAGATCTATTATTACACATTTGATGATAATATGTCCAGGAAGAATATTTTTCTCGTAATATATTAAATTAATTAATAATCGTTATTATTTATGATAATAGAAATATTTAGTCGTTTCCTAAAAACACGCAAAATTAAATTTACAATTTATAATATTCTCTTTCTATTTACTAATCTAGCACATCCTCTAATAAAATTAAAACTAGCTAGTATAATGTAAGAAGTGTTAACCCATAAAGATTAGGTATTAAATTGTCGCTAATTATCAGAATTATCCCAACTCAACTTTATTTAGGCATAAAATCTAAATGAATATAAAAATAAAAAATGAAAAGATAAAAAGAATAAAGTATAAATAAAATATGGATAACTATATACGAATATACTAAGGATTTGAATTCGCCTAATTACTCTTAAGTTCATCAAATTGACTAATTATTGACCTAATTCTACTTAATTCATTAATCAAGGGACCTAACTTCACCTCATTACCTCACCTTATTACCTCTCTTAAGTGTCAAATGAGGTAATACACTTAACTAACCTAAATTGATATCCCTGTCTAACTCGATTAAGTAAGTCATTATTAAGTTCAAGCCCTCAAATGAAAGTTAAGGTATCATTCACCTCTTGGTCTCATAATAACCCAAGATACCCAAGTTATCTAAGTGATTATATAGGCGTTGATCTCCTCTTAGTTTCACAACAGCCTAAACTACATCTCTTAATTCTAGATCATGAGATCAATCTCTCCCGAGCATCAAAATTACAACCTAAAGCCAATTAATTAATTGACTAAATAAATTAGAAGCAATGGACAAGAAGAAACATAAGTGAATTAATAATGGGAAATAGACCAACAACAAACAAAATAATCAAAACAAAGTATTGAAAAGATTAAAACAAATCTTAGTTATCAAATATAAATAAGCATAGTAGAACCTAACATCATTCTCAACAAGAAATTCATAATATTCAAGTATGTTCATACATTAAGCTCAATACATATTTTAAGAGAAATAAGAATGACACAAAGGAAAAGAAAAAATATTGTGAAAATGAGCTTCAAATCTTCAAGAAATTCTCACAAATCTTCTTCAAGAATCTCTAACTCTAAGCTTTCTCTTTCTAAGAATTTGTACATTTTTCCCTCTAATTCTATACATCTGAAATTTGTGTCTCCATCTTTTTTTTAAGTTTTCTCCTAGGTCAAATTTAAGTACCACTTAAAGATGCATAAGTCTCTACTATTTGATCATGAGAAAAGAGTAATCTAGGTCATCTAAGATCATTAAAAGTGGCTCAAAACGTGTGCAGGATGCATCAGGAGATGCGCAGAGGCACCTCTATTGTATTATATTGCTTGCCAGGTGCACCATTTTAACGTTTTAGCTCCGTATTGCCGCATTTTTATTTCAATAAGTCCCAAACAGACTCACTTCAATTTAAATGATTTGAAAATATATAACTATTTGAGTTCAAAACATACTTGATTCGGAGGTAAATATCCTCCTTATCAATTCATTAATTTTTGAATTAATTAATTAATAAGATATTATGTATATCCTTATAAATAGCAAGATGGAAAAATCTGTTTTACTAGTAAAGAAGGCTCGTAAACTAACTACGGAGAGAATCTCTTTGTAGTTAGCCTATGATTCTATCTTAAAGAGATGATAATTTCTCTATAAAGTTTTATTTAAATTTCGAATTTAAAATAGCAAATTATAGAGTTATTCTAAGAAATTAAAATATGAGAAATTTAAAATTTTTAAAACACTGCTTATTAAAGGAGTATTACATGTAGATTCTCGCGGTTATAGAATATATACTAGTGAAAGTTGATAAGTTCATCTTATAGCACTAGCCATGGAGGAAGACCAGGAGATTTCTATTATTCTTTGTCAACCATTCCTTGCTACGTGGAGACTTTGATTGATGTTCAAAAAGGTAACTGATAATACAAGTTCAAGATGAGAAAGTTACCTTTAATGCCTTTAAACAGCGGAAGTATCCATCCAAATCTGATTCTTGCTTTCGAATTGACATTATGGATAAGATTATGACTGACGCATACAGTAGTGAACATTTGAAAGAATGTCTTGAAGTTGGTATGGTCCACGGTGATTCTACCAAAGTAGGAAAAGTAGAAACCACAGAGTATCCTCGTTACTTAGAAGTTTCACCACTTTACTTTGATGGAAGTATGCAACAATTTGAGACATTTGGACCTGATAATTATAAATTAAACGCTTCTTCTTTTGTTTTCAGTTTTATTTATGTTTTACTTTATTTTAATTTTCGTTTTTCATTAGGTTTATTTTATTTTATTTTATTCTCTTCGTTTGGTGTGACTTAGGTAATTACGCAAGTTTAGAGGTCATTAATATGGATTTCAATGACTTAGACAGAAAAGTCTCCATGTTTTAGTGCAAATTTAAGTGGTTTTTTTTTTTTTTACATTCTCTTTTATTTTTAACATTGGAACAATATTGATTTTAAGTTTGGAGGTATTTAGGGAAATGAATTATATTTTGATTTAGTCTTTTAGTTAAAATTAAAAAATGAAAAAAAAAAACGTAAGAATTTGAAAATTTTTGAAAAATTGGAAAACAAAAATGTCATTGTGTTTGTTTGTTTTTTTTCATGTCTTTTTTTTTTTTGAAGTTTGATGATAAAGGTCATGGAAAATTTTAAATATTATTTTTGGTCTGTGTGCTTAATTCATATGATAGTATTTTCTTATTTTTTTATTCTTTGAACACTTTGAGCACATGGCCTAATCGTTTAATTATTTTGTTTACTTATAGAAAGTTTTTGTTAATTAAGAAAATACTTAAATTTTAACGAACTTTAGAATCTATTCGATTATCACTTGAGACGAAATCCTTAGCTATCGTTTTAGTCATTGAGGCTTAACCTATACACTTGTGTATCCCACCCCATATTTGCCTTTATTTGAACCCATATCTTTAGCCTAAATTTCAAACGTTTTCCAACATTTCTTCCTGCAACCATAAGCATAAGTTGAAACTAACAACAATATGTAATTCTTTTGAGAGATCAAAATTTTACACTTACAAAATAACAACAATATTGAAACCAACATTTTAAGTAGTCGTTTTTTTCAAGTAGACAGACAATAGTAATTGAACCTCAACCTTTAATAACAATGCATATAACGATGGTTATGAGCAATATTAAAAAGTAATAGAGAACTGATCAATTTATCTATGCCTTTCAACACTAGTCTTGTATCAATTTATCTATGCCTATCAACACTAGTCTTGTAGTGGACGTGCTCATGATAGATAACATTGTTAGGTGATAATTAGGTGGTATTTTCAAAATTATTTTAATGCAGTACATTTCCAAATTAATCAATTTGTCCTTTTTTTCAAAAAAAAAAAACAGAAAAAATAATTTCCATATTGATTTTTCTGCAAAGTTGTGTTTCATTCCAGGTACAATATTTGTTTACTGGTTGATAACTATATTATACTGTTCTAGGATAGTTTGCACCCACATATTTATCCAACAATTGCTCTCAGAAAAATATATATGTATATAATTATGACTTAGCAATAATTTTTTCTTTCAATTATTTGCATAGTACTGTTTGAAGCTATAGACACTGGCGTGCTAGCTATAGTTACAGCATGTTGATTGTGGCTGTACGTAAAAATTGCACGGACAGGTCTATGATCGGATAATCGCAATTCGCCTCTACCGTAATGATTCTGCGTTAGTCCCTTCCCGAACCATATTATACGATCTCACCTACAAAATCGTACATTGTTTTAGCTTATAATTAGTGTTTAGTTTTCTTAGGTAATGTCAACCTTGAGATATAAATTTTATAGAATGTTTTCAAGGACAATTCGATCTAGTCGAATCACCAAACGAACCTATATATTCGAATATTGCAAACATTTCTGTCGTACTATACACTGACCACTATTGTAGATTTTTTAATATCAACTCGCATTATAATCCTATATATCATATTCAAAAAATTTGTAAATCTATCAGAACTTCCCGAGTATATAACATTTAGGAAATGTTCATTACTGCCACATTTACTTCCATACCTTAAAGACAGATCCACATATATGTACTGGGAATTCAGTAGTGAGGTCTAAAAATAATAATAATAATTCAAAATTGTCATATTTCATCATAGCTTCATATTATTTAATTTGATTGATTATATGATATGATCTGACAAGTCAATTACCGGTCAATAATTTCCCATCACATGCCTCTTGTATGAATAAATGTGTGTATTTTGTTTTTTATAAATGAGAATTGTATATTTATATTTATATTCATATTGCTTTCCAGGCTGGAGCACGTCTCTTTTGGCATTTTTCGTCATTCTGAGGAAAGCCAAAATAGGCTTCTGAATTTGAATTGTATTTGTAAGTTGGGGGAAAATTTATTGCTCCTTCCCTCCAACCGTGGAAGATACGTCCCTCCATTAGCTCCACTTTGAGCTTAATTTATTGAATTCGGTGGGAATTGAACTAAAATAAGTTACCATTACACTCGCATGTATGTACATGAAAATGGATTATTTACTAAAATTATACAACGAAATTAATTTTTAGTACACTTTCAATAGGTAAATTTTGTTAACAACATCAACATGACCTAACTACTTTTACGTACCCCAAAAAAAAAAAAAAAAACATGAGGACCCACTTATTTAGGCAGCAACTTGCTAATGTATATAATGTACCTGATCCTTTTCTAATAAAACATTCCACTCTTCATTTTCTGCGAGAAAACCGGTCAAGTCCTCGGGCAAGAAGATCCTGTAGTTCATATCTCCAAGCTAGATTTTTTTTTTATTATTTTTTTTTTAAAAAGTGAGACTTAATTAATGTCCACCATTTATTATAAATTTAACAGAAAATAACACATATTTTATAAAGGTTTGAACCTTGACCCCTCAAACTCACACACACTCCCTCAAGTCTTGGACCAACTGAGCTAAACCAGATTATGCAACTGCGTATCAATACGTGGGGTAAGAATTAAGGTATCTATATTAAAATCCAGCTCACTTTAGTCTAAAGATATATTTTAAGAATAAAACTTCATGTGAGCTTTCTCTCTGATTGATATAATTTGTTGTTATCAATTGTTATAAATCGGAAATTTATGGTGATCTTTTTTCTTTTCCTTGAGGGAATGAGCAAATCAACCTTCACACCTCCATAATTGAGGCAGATATGCTGATTAGGTTAAATTTGTGGTCACAATTTCTAATGAAAGTTTTATTATGTTTTTAATTTTGTTATTATTTATTTTTCTATTTTGTTATTTTTCCCTGTTCCATTGTACCTATATTAAGTTAATTGTTTTTTTTTTTTTAATAAGCACAAAGATAGGAAAGGATAGCAGTTAAAATACTACTAATAATAATAACAATACGAAAATTAAACCTTGCTAGATAGGACTAAGGTAAGGTACTATCTAACAACACTTTTCACCAAATATACATTTCTGTCAATCAATTATTGTAACAATTGTCTAATTGTTAATCTAAATTAGTGTAAAAAGTAATTTAATGTTCTTATTATTACTGTCAAGGTAACTTTAAGATCTAACGTATCTTTACCCATAAGTAAAAGAAAAAAAAAAAAAAGAGCACTTCTATGGAAGTACATTTTTTTTTTTATGAGATATGGAAGTGCATATTTACTAATAGTGCTGCTTTTCTTCGAACAGTGAACATTATACAAATCTAATATATCATAATAAAAAAATGCGCACAATTGATAAAATATAAAGCTTTATTTTATTGGGTATTATTTATGATAGTAGCGTCCTACGTGTATGCATACTCGTGATCAATAATTTTTCGAGGCAAATTATGAGATGGCCCACTGGGAAAGCTCGTGTTTGACAGAATTTGAGAAACGTTTGCATTTCTACGCCTCTCGTCTCCTTCCGTTCCACCCGAAGCCAGATGAGTACACACAAAACAGAAGCTTGTTCCGTGCAACCAAAATCTTATTGACACCGAACCCTGTTTTGCCAACAAATTAACAAAAACATGATCACTAATTAATTAAGGAACAAGAAATACTTCATTTCCAATTAATTGAAAATTCAAGTAATACTGTGATGAGGGAACCGTTAATTGTAGTCACTCTTATGTTCTACGGCATATGCTTTGTGGGTCCCACACGTTAATTGGGAATACTAAGGGAGTTTCATTCTTAATTAAACATTAGATACTAATTTTAATATTCTGAGTTCTAATATGTTTGTCAAGACAATAAAGGCCGCCAACAGCAATTTCCGCTCTCTCGTTACATTTAACTAACTGAAAATCTCATAGTAATTTGAGGACAACCTAAAAGCAAAATTTTTTAATTTAAGATGAATAATGTTAGCGATCTTATTTTTTATCTTATTGTTGATCAACACATGACTTGATGTGGTGTATAATTTATTAAGTTTCAATTAGTAAATTAAAATTTACCACAAATATATTTATATAAATATACATAATTATTCTTCACTAATTTAATGTTGACAAACTCAGATAGTATATCATGTGTCTTAAGGATATGAGATTAGAGATGGGATCTAAGCATTATCCATTTGAAAATTGTATTTACAGAAGTAATATAAAGAAAATACCAATTATGATATTTAAATATCCGAAAAGAATGAAAAGGCCAAGATATCTTAAGGAATTAATATTTCAGGTAGTTCTGAAAAAACAAAACAAAATAAAACAATAAAAATATGGTCCTCAAAAAGAGGCCAATTTACCTCACACCCCAATGAAATAATTATATTATTGGAAATAATAAACAAAACAAAAAGATACAGCTTTTGATAAAAGACAGAGGTGAAGAAGAAGAGAATGAGAGAGAGGATATATACCTTGTTTCCTAGGTAACTCATAAGACCACAACCAACACATGAGACGCTTAGATTCCTAATACACTGGCGAAGATCACTTCTCACCCAAACAATTAAAAAAATTCCAATCATTTGTTTACTAATAATGCATCCAAATTCGTGTCGATTGCTTCTGCTTCCAACTGAATTAGCACTAGAACTATCATCCTTTATTGGATACACTTTCTGGATTTCTCCTACTATGTTATCTTTTTCTACTACAGTTGGAATTTTCTTGTTAAGAGCTGCTCTAATGAGAGAGTTCCATTTCATGGAAATCTTGTTGTTTTCTGAAACGATAACATTTCGAGCGTTCAATGGTACAATTTCTTGGAACCTGAAAATTCATGAACAGAGATCAGCTTAGACGTTATATCATATTCGTAAATTGAAATAAATCTAATAGCAAAATCACGTATTTATGTATATGTTCAAAAAAATAACATATGACTTAATATGTAATATGGCCATGGGACTACATAATGTTGTGTTGACCATTTTAAATACTATGAAACCGACCCTATTGTGTGCCCATATATAGTGCGCTTGAGTTAAATCTGCGAAGACGTTCTAGCTAACTGATCAATCAGAACTTTATTCAATTCAAAAATAGTAATTCAATCTCTTACACAGTCCTTAAATAGAGCCCGCAAAATAAATAAATGGCTGCATGGAAATATTATGGAAAACACATCTCTTCTATCTTCTCTTTCTCTTTCGATATTGGGTTTTATAGCTAGAATGACAATCAGGACCAATTAGAGTGTTGTGATACTAAGTTTCTAGTATCCTCAGATGATGCAAAATTAAGGAAAGCGATAATTACCCGAAAACGTAGACGTCGGCAGGTTTATCATGGGTACTACTGCAAATCCAGTCTCGCATCATGTCCTCCATATTATCAGGTGGTGGAACACCCCCAACGTTCCATGAACCAACAAATATCCCATTAAAATAAGAGAAAAATACACGTGTTCAGTACTACATGAAAATGAAAAGGCTATAGTTAAAAAGCTTAGCAAGAAATATATAGATATACTTGTATACGTTCTGTTGATGATCATGATCACTACGTCCAACGTTGTTGGAGATTAAACAAGTAGCTTCTTGCATGGCCTGATTCATTAGAGGACGTTACTTGCCACAAATATTCTAGGGCTAGGCGAATATTATTAATTACCTATGTTATAATTCATAAAATAAAGATATGTATGATCGCTAGACAAATATCATAAAAACTAAGACAGAGAAATCAAAAAAAAAGGAGATCTATACTTCTCCTTGGTTTCTTTTCCTGCTTACTTGGGAAAAGTTCTAATCTAGTTTCAAACGTGAGAATAGGATTATATAACATTAGAGTATGGCGGCCGGAAGAGAGGGGCGTAGCGCCAGAAAAGCTACAACTATAAAAGGAAAGTCAGCCCCACAAATTTAACTATATAATAGATTAAAAAAGAAATGGACCTCATTTGGTTCCAAATGACGTGGACAATGATGCATTACGTACACTTACTAGTAGGATAATTTTTTCATCAATAAAATTAAGAAGCTAATGTTAGAGAAAACCAAAATATGGGTCTCTTTCGTTTTCTCTTTGCGCGTTTTGGACATTCTTTTTTTATTTCAAATAATTTAGCTTTTCTTGGGGGGTTTCTATTTGTTTATTTGGTATTCCAAATATCCAATTCAACTATTGTAAAGATAAGTCGGTAGGTGTAGCAATTTTTTTAATTCAAAAATTTAGTCCATTATATATTTTTGTAACTTCTAGGAGTAATCAATGGGAAAAAGGGATAACCCATAGGCCATGTGTCATAGCTAATTAGGCTAAGCCAAAAGAATATTCTTATGGAAATTACAATTCTTTTATAAATTGTTAACTTTTTTTTTTCACCTTCGCATGAACGGAGTTTAATATAGAACAATGAAAAAATAAGAGTACAGCAGTTTTAACAATGGTCTACGACGATTGATTCGATTAATGGCAGTTAGAGATTTATTTTAGACAGTAAAATCACCTCTGCAAACATAATAAGCACAAACTCGATTAGTGATTATACCTATAAAACCAATAGACTCTGAACGAAATTTTAATAGGATCCCTTGGAAATGCTCATTAATGTATTAAATACATCTTAGAACATACTCTTACCACCAAAGGTAGTAGTCTGGCTAGTGCGTTTATTCCGAAGTGTTTTGTCGCCAGTAGACTAAGCTTAAATTTTGTGCCGTGTGGGACGATTGAGATTCAGATGGTATATTGTCATTAGCCTTCAGATGGTATGTGCCCATAATTTGTTGGTCGCCTCTCCACACATTTTTTTCCATAAAAAATATAATATATATATATATTCAGGCTGCTTTTGGGATTTTAAAACTAAATACAATAAGCGACTAATAATTACTCATTGTTGTCTTTGTGCGTCATCCACGTTTTATGTGAATTCACGTGAATATGAAAGAATATCCTCTAGAGTGCACTTTTTATGATTTGTCTCTATTAATCTTTCCTATTACCATATACTTAATTTGTCGTTAAACAACGAGTGGACACTGATTTTAGTGGCAGCCGGCAAACGAAAGTAATAGGCGCGGAAAGGAATTTTTATATATAGGAAAATATTTGAAATTACTCGCATTTGTAAATACTTTAGTCCAGTACTTTTGAGGACATATAGGAACAAATTTGATATGTGAAATTAACTTGAAACAAAAGCTTGCCTCTTTCTATATTTCCAGCATATTACGTATTAAAATTTTTCCCATCTGGTAGTATGATTGGAATCCCAATTATGTTTTGATAGTATGATAATTTTTCATCGTATAATGCTTTTTATTTAATAAAAATACTTTCACTAATTGATCCAAATTAAACAATCCAATACAAACTATATATATATATATATGGGCACATATAGGAGTCCAAAAAGCTTTCAAAGACGCGAGCGTTCCGATAAACTAGAGATAAGAGCAGGAGATTGCAAGGATATTATTTTGCTCAGTAAATTTGCAACAATATTATGACTTAGTCCCATCGATATCGGCATTTATCCCAACATTGTTAAATATTAAAACGGCTAATTTTGGCCCAAGTGAATTGACGCATCTTGGCACATGAGTTGACACACATAAAGGCACAGTACGGTATGAAATTTTTCATCAGGAGCTATTACACTATGTCAAGCCAATAAGTTTTAATTTTAAACATACCACAAAATGACAGTGAAAAAATAGATTGTGTTTGGCATGGCAGAAAGCATTTTTGCAACCAAGTGTCTACGTTCAAAATATACGCCACTATCGCAATATCGCAATATAGATTAAAGTATTGATCTTACAGAAAAATTAAATTATTAATAAAAAAAAATAAAAAATGAAAAGAAAAATTAGAAATAAATAAATAGCTAAGCAGAAAATTAAAATAATTATAAAAAAATAAATGAAAATACCAATATAAAAAAACAAAGCTTTAAGATTCACTTAATTATACATTTAACTATTACTAGTTTACTTAATTATACATTTAACTATTACTAGTTTTGATTCCTAATTATTACACAATTATATACTTTATATCCCAAATATATAATCAGAAAATATAGAACTTATGAATAAATAGTTAGCAAAGATATTTGATATGAAAAATTCTTTCAATTAAAACCAATAAATTTATCTTACCAGTTATACTAAATCGACAATATATCAATTGGATAATATTGAAATAAAAGATAAACTAGCAAATAAATTATATCAAGAACAATTATAATCTAATTTAAATCACATAAAAAAAGATAAACTAGCAAATAAATTATATCAAGAACGATTATAATCTAATTTAAATCACATAAAAAAAAATATAACTGAATTTATATGATAAATTAAAAAATAATATCTTGAATTGAAACTAAAAACAATAAAAAATTTAACAAACAAATATATAAACATTCAAGTACTCTAAGGAAATCAAAATTGAAAAATAAAAAAACTAAACAATTAAAATCCTCTTTTAACCTCGCTAAAATTTAGTCTAGTCTCGAACTTAAAATTTAGTCAGTCTCGAACTTATCTCACTCTCTCTTGAAAAAGAGAATTTTTCCTCTCAAAATCGGCGTCTTTTGTTTCTCATATTCGGGCCTTTTTATAGCTAATTTTGGAGTGTTCTCCAAGTCTCCATATTTTTGGAGGAGGAATCTAATTAGTTGAGTGATGTGTCGTATGCTCTACTTTTATCTCTTGCTCTTTCTTCTTTTTTTTTTTTTTTTTTTTGCCTTTTAAATTTAAAAACTGAGCTTTTCGGAATAATCTAGTGCGGACAGTAAGGTGAGCTCAGCACTTATCTCACGCCTAATTGGATGATGAAAAAGTTGAATTCAGGGACGTGATATGGCGAACCATGATTGGCTTCATAAAGTACGAGTTATGCGAAACACAGCATCAGGCACAGCCGAGGCCAGCTGACAACTACAGGCCCTAGCTATCTCCTACCTCCCACATGTAGCTCTCTCGAGCGCTCTACATGCACCAACTAGATGATCCTTCACTTCGATTTGACGGCCACAAACACATCTATAACTATTCTCCATACTCACACGAGCGAGGCCTCATTTTTGCGAGATTTCTTTTTTTTTTCTAAGTAAAATAAAAATTTGCTAAAAGAATCTAAATTAATTAAAATCAAATAAATCAAATCAAATTAAACTAAATCAAAATTAAACCTAAATAAAAACAAATATACAAATTAAACTTATATCAAAACCTAAATTAGATAAATACAATATTAGAATTAAATTCAAATAATAAAATAAAATCAAAAATAAAATCACTTAAATTATTCAAAAAAAAACTAAACTAAAAATACCCAAAATACTCAAATTTTAACAAATAAAAAAGCAAAAATAACTCTATTTTCTTAGAGTTATCACTAAGTTCAAAGGTCGTGTCAGTACACGACATGTCATGTCTGATAGTTTTATCTTTATTTGATATTAGTTCGTACCTTTTTTTACAATTTTTAAATAATTATGGATTATCCAAAATTTTAATTTTTATAAATGTTTTATGTTATTTTTAACAAAATAAAACTTTATTATTTTGTAATAAATTTAATCTTATAATTTGTAAAAGAAAATTATGATATTTCTTATGTAAAATTGCCCAAAAATTTGTTATTTAAGGTATTTTTAGCGAAATATGGAAATTTTCTCATAGTTTTACTATTGTGCCTTTTTTATAGTATTAGGATTTAAAAAAAAAATATATATATATATATATATATATATATATATATATATATATATATACCTCCACTGTCACCTTATGTGTTAAAGCCACAATGGTGCTTTGAGGTTTTCTTAAGTTTGTAATCTATTGGAAGTGGAGATCTCTTAGATCTTTCTCTCCAATAGAAATTTTTTTTTCTTTATTTTTCATTGTAATAGGTCATTCTGCTTATGTGAAGGTTGCGTACCATAAATCTAGTTCTATGGATATTTTTGTCCCACTTGATTCTAGATCTATGTAAATTTTGTTATTTTTTACATTTTTTGTTAGTGTTTTATAGGTTTTCTTCTATATCTTAAGCCTTGAGAGCCAGATTTGTAATATTTACCATATCAGGAGTCCACTACAACGTTTACTGATGGACGCTAGGGATTTACTATGGCATTTATTGATAGATACCAGGATCTACTATAATGTCTACTGAAAGAAGCTAGGGATTTGTTGTGGTGTTTACTGATATATAGCATAGTCTATTATGGTATCGGCATTTATTATTGGATATCATGGTCTGTTATGGTCTACTGATGGATGTTAAGAGTCTGCTGTGGCGTTTAATAATAAATATAAGGAGGTTGCTGTAGTATTTATTGATAAGCGTCTTCAAGGAGTGAATGATGACTCTAAGGACTAACTTAGAGCTTGCTATAACTAGAAGTGGTGGAATTTATTTTGTCTATTTTCTACTGGACTGACTCAAACATCTCAGTGGACATCGCCTCACACTTATTAGTTGTAGGTTTGGATATTGTTGTTTTTTTTCTCTCAGGTAGGGTGCTCTTATGGATTCTTTGATTGTATTCGTTGTATTTGATGGAGCTATTTAATTGGTTGTTAATATAATCCTATGAGGAATTTCATTCAAAAAAGGATTTAAAGAGAGAGAGAAGAGGGGGGGAGGGGGGCGGAGTGAGCGCTTCTATTATTTTGGGATATTATTATTGTATCTATGAATTTTTTTGATTTATCAATTTTGACCTTATTTTAAAATATGTATTGAAACAAAAAGATAAATTGTAAATCATGTAAAAACATTCTGATTTTTATTTAAGAAACAGTTCAAAATTCTAAAATTATCCTAAACTTGACCTCATTTAAAAAGATTGTAACTATGTCGAAAAAAGCAAGTGAAGATAGCGCAGCTCAAATTGGTGATTGAACTGTTCAACCACAGTCGAAATATTTTGATCTCACTTAAACGGAGGTATAGGCAAAACCGAGATTAGTTGCGGTGACGAAGAAGAATGTATTAAATGGTTTGTTAGAGCTGTATCTAGGTAATTTTAAATATGTGATATAGCAATAAGGATTAGTTTTGATAATATTTATAAATAAATCTTTTATTACAAGGGTCTTAGTAGACCCCTGGATATAAATACTCCTAGATTTTAGAGAATATATATCCAAAGACTAATTTAAGAAGGATCTATAGAACAAATGATCAATCTGGTCCTCAAAGTTCTAATTATAGAAATTATTCCCTGAATTTTTTGAGTTAAAGTAATTTAGTTTCTAGACTATCTAAATTACAATTTGCTATAAAATTTTTGTCAAACAAACACACGTGCGGGATATATTATAGTATCTAGAGTGTATTAAAAAGAAAATAAACTGAACGAACGGATTTGGAAAGAATAAAAAGTATATTATTTTCATTTTTTAGGATTCTTGTTCAAGTTTAAAGAAAAATTCTCTTTATTATTGTTTATTTTTACACTAAAAATTATTAAATTATTTTTNAAAAATTTAATAAAAATTAATAATTTAAATAATTTAAGCACTAAATTACTTCGTATCGAAAAATTTGAGGAGAATTGAGGAACAATTTGTGCCATTAACCTATTTAATAATTTAAGGGGGAAAAAACCATTTAATTTTAAAGTTTAGCAACCGAAAATGAAACTCTCTCAAAAGCAAACTAGGAGTAGGATATATATATATATATATATATATAAATATATATTTCCAAATAAAATAAACGATTCGTCGCTGGATGACGGTGAGTTTGTTTCGGCGTTGATCCGTTGGAAGGGGGTAGTCTTCTCCTTACCTCTTCTCACTGGGCCGCACCTAGTCGAACGCCACCATCGCTGTCAGGTACTGCCTCCCTACTCTAGTCTTTTCTATTGAATCTATTCTACGTTTCGTTTTAGATTTGAGTTTTCTATTATTAACGGTTACTCATTCATATCGCTTCACACAAAAAAAAAAAAAATAATAAAAAAAAAATAAAAAAAAAGAATGAAATGATTTCGCAGATTTTAGAAAATAAGAATATACCTCAATCTATAGTTAAAAATAGGTTTTCCTTTTTTTTTTTTTTTCTCTTTTAGGAGGAAATGGTCAGAAATAGGTAAGTTGTTGAAGTTGGATACATTAGGCTAATTATATGGTGGCAATATATACAATTATTAACACTTTCTGGCTGTGTTGTGATGTGATGGTAAATTCTATATTGGGAACAGAGAGAGAACATTAATTAATCTTGAGGGGATGTAATGTTGTTTTCCCATTACGGTTAGCAATCATCCCTTGTTGCTACTGCTAGACCCATCAATAGCATTACAACTTTTCACAATGGTCATGGACATTTGCATATTGATTTTAGTCACTAATTATATAATGTTATTTTGGTTCCTCCATTTTGAGTTTTGGTTTACTGGTCGGACTACTCTCTGAAAAAATGTTTGCTCGTAGCTTGCTGGTGCATCCTATATGGCGTGGCTGTTAGTTATTAGTTCTCTTCTTGTACTTTGGTTGGCTTCTCTGTTCAAAATTCTCTATGGATCATGCTCACCTTCCAAAGATGCTTCTTTCTCTAATGGTGGGTGATGAGTTTTCTTGTGTTGTTACTTTCTTGATGCGCTTCTTCGATTGTTAAGCATCGAAAATGCCTCTCTTTTTAAGCAGGTGTCACTCTTAACAAGAGAAATGTCATGTTGGTTGTTGCTCACCCAGATGACGAGTCCATGTAAGCTTTTAAATCTTGAATTTGCTATAGTTGCAAGTAAGATGATACTTCTGATTTTAATACTTATTGAATTTGGTGTTTAACGGCAACGAACTTCTCTCATAGACAATCAGGTTTATGCGAACAAGCATGCATTATTAGTTATTTCTCTGGCTCTCTATATTCTTATATAGATGTTTGAATATGTGATGAGGCCAAACCTGTTTCACTTACACTACGAGGTGTAAGAAGCGATATTGAGCATTCTGGTGGTGGGGTGGGGGGTCTGATAGTTGACTATTGACACAAGAGTTATCTAGTCTTCCGTTCGTTTGTTAGTATTGGATGGAATAAAGGAGGTGTATATTTAGGACTCAAGGGAAGCAAGGAAAGCTATTGGGTCATTTTGTGGAGTGTGGGTTATTGGAGCTGAGCTCCAAGGGAGAGTTCTAGGCTTCTCGAATGCCTAGTTTCACCGTATCTTCTTCTTCTACCTTATTATCAATATCTCAGTAGTTTCATTCTCTCAATTTCCTCTATTTTTATTATCTGTGATCTGTGATTATACTACTGGTTTCTATCAATATGCTATCAATTAAACACCACCCACTCTTTTCAAAACCGTAAAAAATAAAACCCATCCACATTGTGATCTTTGCAACACTCAGCAGCCACAAAAAGGGAAAAAAAAATGAACAATGATATTGCAGTGTTGATGCTTGACTTCTAGTTGTCGATTGTGTAACTTAGTTAAATCTGAACATGTGTTAGGTATTTCATATTTTGAGAAATGGTGTTTTCTTGGCCAAACAAGTATGATATATATTATACTCTATGCATATCTTGCAGGTTCTTTTCTCCAACGATAAGCTATCTAACTTCCAGGGGGTGCAATCTTCACATATTATGCCTGTCAATTGGTAACATATTTACATAGACATGTGATCTTTTTTATATATTTTATTTGTCCCTAACTGCGTACGCTGGTTCTGCAATTTCTTAGTTTTATGACTCCTTTGACCTACTATTATTGCTGTAACCACAAAAAAAAAAAATAAAAAAAACGAAGAATGTTCACCATTCGTAAAAGACTCGAATCACCTGATGACAGCCTTTGAAATAAAAAGATTTCCATATGAAGCAATTCTGTTAGTTTTGTCTTTCATACTGTTGTGTGTCCTTTTAATTGTGCAAAGAAAGTTGAAACCCTCATAAAATAATCTTATCTGTTGATAAAACCTTCCTTTATTTGTCAGTTTTGATGTTATGTCCATAACCAAGGCTCTTGTTCAGATCACTTGTTCAGGAGTGTTCATTTGGACTACCATTTCTGTATAGGTGATGCTGATGGTAAGGGAAATATTAGAAAAGAAGAGCTGTACCAGGCTTGTGCAGTCCTTAAGGTGATTTGCAAATTCCACATATTTAACCATTTACTAATATGATGCAGACTCTCAGTTGACATATTTTTAGGCAGTTAAAGTTCCAGATCTCTTCAACTATTTTTACAAATCATCTTTGGTGATACCGGATGTAAAAATTTGTGCTCTGAAAAAAGTGAATGTTTTAGAACATTTGGTGGTATATCATATATAATCGTATTTGCAGGTTCCACTTCAACAAGTGAAGTTTCTAGACCACCCGGATCTGCAGGTTCCACATCACACTACCTTTGTAGTTACTGACTTTTTGCTGTTTGAGTTTTTATCCTGAGGAATCTATGATTTGATATGTCATCACTAGGATGGTTTCGACAAAGTTTGGAACCATGATCTCTTGGCCAAGATTATTGGAGAAGAAGTTATCAGTCATGATGTTGACTTGGTAAGATCATTGTTCCAAAAACTAGTCCAGTTTAAACTTTCCCCTTTAATGTCTTTTCTAAGCTTTTAAATATATATATATATATATATATATATATAGGTTACCAACCAAATAGGAATTTTTTTTTTTTTTACCTATGGGTAGGTATTTTTTGTTTAGGTATTTTTTTTTTTTACCTTTAGGTAAGTAATTCTAATGACTATAATGAAGTGCATGAAAAGACGTGCATCATTAATACTCTTTCTCTCTCTTACTTTTTACAATAAAAAAAGGGGCATACTAAATTTTCTTTGGCCAAATTGATACCTATGCATAGTTAAAAAAAAAAAACCTACTGGATTGGTGCTCATATATATATATATATTGGTGGATTGAAAACTTTTTTCTTTATTATTTATTATTTGATGTAATGAGTGTCTTTCAATTAACATATGTACATACAAACAAAAACTCTTTATCCTTCAAACTATCCTTGTCTCCCATTTCTTAGATCTGTTTTTCACATGGTCTTATCTCAGATTATTACTTTTGATAGTTATGGTGTTTCCGGTCATTGTAATCATCGTGATGTTCATCATGGGATAAGGTAAGTTGATTTCATTTCTTTAAGTTTGTCTTTTATTTCAAACTAATGAAGGCTATGATCAATTACACATCTTAATTACGAGGATTCGAGATGAAAAGTACTCTTTCTTTGCTTTTATATACACTTTGCTGTTGTAATCATACAAATTCACCACTATCACATGGCAGTATGAAGCAAAATACACGTTCTGGAACTTTCATCTTTTCTTAAATTTTGCGATAACTACTTGATTGATTCCCTACTCACCTTTTTGGTACTCACCATTAGAAGACTCAATGGTTGTCCTGCTTTCTACTCAAGGTGCCATTATTTTTACTTTTGTAAGTCCAATATTAGAGGCCTGGCCATGAGAAAACTCGATGATAGAATTTGCAACTTGTAGCTGTCAGTTGTTATTGTGACTCCATTTCTACACAAGAAGCCATGTGATAAGTTTTGTAAATCAAATGTTAGAGGTTTGTTTTAAGCTAAGGCTTCTAGAAAGACAATAAAAAATGGAAATACTGCTGAGCTCTGTTGAGTCAACTCTTCTAGTTCTATGTTTATGTTCCCTTTTTGTGAATACCAATATGATGTATCAATATGTTATCATCGCAACACTACGGTGTGGCCTGAGATTATTATTTGTTGATTCATATCTATACCATATGCAGAAGGCTCTTGTATGATGCTGCACAAAAGAATATTGAAGCCTGGGAACTTGTACGTCTTCTTGACTTTAGTTCTATATTTTCTTGATTCTCATAATCGGAATCTTAATGAACACTTCCTGATCGTTGGGCTGTCATAACAGTATATATTCCTTTGTACGTCTCATCTTCATTCAATTAGTTTGAGCTTTTTTCAGTTGGCAGAGCTAAGAAGAGAGAAAAGGGGAGAAGAACCAAGAGAGGGAAGTTTCAATAATCTGTTTAAATTTTATCGTTTCAAGTCCAATAATGGTTGACACAGACTTTCGTATTTGTAGATAAAAGGATGCGAAGTCAACTGAGTTAAACTGATAGAAGAGAGAGATTATCCTGTAACATTGAAAAATAACAAAAACTCATAGAATAGTCTCATATTTTCTGACTCGCATAATTATTACATCTACTACATCACTTCAACAATTCCATTTCTCATTTGGTATCCAATTAATTTGGAGTGCTTGTTTGTCTTATTTATTTAGTAGAATTCGGGATAGGGTCTTGTATAAACTTTTTCTCAGTGAGTTGACCTAACTATTTTTTTTTTCTTAGGTCAGCACAAACATACTACGCAAGTATATTGGACCACTTGATATTTGGTTATCCTATCTTTATGCCATGCAACTCTCAGGTGGGGTGGTGCATTGCATTCTGAATGAACATCCTCGAAAGAGTTTCCTCGCAATGGCGCAACATTCAAGCCAATGGGTGTGGTATGCAAGCTCTTCACTGTCCTGAGTAGAGTAGTACAAGTTCTTTCTCTTCTTCTGAGATTAATGGTCTAAGAAGAATTATGAACAAATGTGGACTTTGTTTGTGTAGGTTCCGCAAGCTCTTTGTAGCATTTTCCAGCTATACCTACGTGAACACGCTTAGAAAGATCGACTAATATATAGCTTGGACAGGAAGCCACGAATGTAGACGGTAGTTTGCAGGTCCTATATACTTTACGGAATTTGGATGCCAAGACTTTTAAGCTCTTTTTTCTTTTTGAGGTCGTTTGGTGTGGGGAGTTCAAAGTTTTCTGATTAATGGGAAAGTTGAGGAGGCTGTTATACATTACAATCTTGTTCATGATTATGGGAATATCCAAAAATTGTGTTTAGTTGTACATTTTATGTATTAATGTTTAATATTTTGAAAGAAATACATATATCTTTGGGCAATTGTGTTTAGTTGTACATTTTATGTATTAATGTTGTGTTTAGTTGTACATTTTATGTATTAATGTTTAATATTTTGAAAGAAATACATATATCTTTGGGTATTTTGTAATAATAAACTAAATATAATTTTTTGTTACAAGAGATCATGTATTTTGTTGTGGCCCATGGGTTTCAGATCGGGTTAGTATGAAATCCACCTAGTTTAATGTGTTTGGCTTTGTGCTAAAGTATGGCCAAGTGAATTCCATGGATTTCACGTTCCCATGTGTCGTAAAATTGCAAAGCTCATAATAATCATAGGAATAGCTCGAACAGCAATAGTTAATTTAAGAAACCCATGTAAACATTAAGTTGAGATGGCCGAGTTGGTCTAAGGCGCCAGATTAAGGTTCTGGTCCGAAAGGGCGTGGGTTCAAATCCCACTCTCAACATTTTCCTTTTCATCTTTGGCTTTTTTCGGAAAAGAGGAAAAAATCCGAAAAAGAAGAAAAAATCGGACATATATACCATTTCCGTTATAAAAGGAACCATTTAGAACTTAAATCACAACTTTATGAACTACACGTCTAAAATTATTATGTTTTTGGAATTAAAATGTAATTTTTTCTTTTCTGAAATTAAAAAACGAACAGCTGTATACTTCTATTTTTGCTGGAGACAAAAGCTGAATACTTGAATGTTCTTCAGCGTCACTACCTGGTTACTTTTGGTTTTTTTCCTTTTTTCTTTTTGATCGGTGGAAAAAGATTGACAAGTGCGACGAGTAAAAAAGTGCTAATTACAACTTTGATACTACTTAAATTGAAAATTCATTTGACATAGATGAGAACTGAGAAATTGTCTCTTACAAAGTTAGTTGCCAAGTCTCTATATACTACGTGTCTTGGTCTATAAGAGTTGGACGAACAAGTACCACCACAAAGCTTTGGAGAAATAAAATCACAAGAGGTTCGAACTTGAAGCAAACAAGAGATTTTTTTTTTTTTTTCTCTCAGAAAATTTATACTGAAGAGAGAGAGAGAGAGAGAAATGTAAAGCGTGGTCCATAAAATTCATTTTCTTGTCTATTTCTTTTAAGATTGATAAAATGGATCGACTTGAATTGTCTTTCTATTTACTTGTGTTTATGATCACTCTCTTACGACAGAGAAATGGATCCATCAGAATTCAAGATGGAAAGAGGCCAAAAAGCAATTGTATCACTACATCGTAACACTTGCAAGTTTTCAATTTTCATCAATTGGTTTGCTCACAACCAAGAATCCTGAAAACCAAACACTCCAAATAATGTCCTCATTAGTGAATAATATGATGAAACGCCATCGCGTTTTCATATTTCAACAATAACATTTTTTTTCTTTTTGGGAGAG
Organism: Parasponia andersonii; assembly: GCA_002914805.1. NCBI lineage: Eukaryota > Viridiplantae > Streptophyta > Magnoliopsida > Rosales > Cannabaceae > Trema > Trema andersonii. The sequence goes on from JXTB01000419.1 coordinate 293,183, forward strand.
CCTGTGGTGGAAATCCATGAAAACGTTCAACAAAATATAATCGAGTTGCCGCTTTCCAAATTTCCCGCTGATTATAGGAACTCCCAACAATTTTTTTTTTCTTCTCTTCTCCTAATTCACTGCCTAGAGTTTTTGAACTCTCTGATTCAACCACTCAACTATATCCTCCATAATTTCTTCTCCTTCTGGTTCGAAAAGGAGATCATGTAATAGTCCATCAAACAACTTGATGTTTTTGTCATTTGAGGAAGCTTCTTCATACAATTTTCGAGAAGCTTCAGGATCAGTAACAGTATCAGCATTGCCATGGAGAACTAGAAATGGCACTCTTAGTTTTCTCAGATTCTGCTGCAAATAAGATGTGATTCTGAGAATCTCGTAACCAGTTCGTACCCTGATGGATCCGGTGTACACTAGTGGATCCGAGTACTTGGCTACTAAAGCCTCGGGGTCACGAGAAACTGGCGTGCCCTTCTTGTTTGCCGCACTAACTTGGTATCTTGGTAGCAAAAATGAGACAATTGGAGCAAGAACCTGCCATATAGTTTGAATTCAAGCAGATGAGAGATGGCACTGAAAATTGATGGAATAATTGTTCCATACTTGATCTATTCTCACCGCAAAAATTGGATGGGATGGCTGCACTCCGACCGCAGGAGACGTCAGCACAACACCTGCCACATTGGCTTCAACTTTCGGATCAAGCGTTGCCTAATTCATGCGAAGTACAGATTAACACTCTAGCACGTACAGTGGCAAAAGACAACTAATTACTTTTTCTGTTATATGACTACAGTCTATGTACCTTAAGGACAATGGCTCCACCGGTTGAGTGTCCAAAGAAGAAACATGGTAGCCCTGGATTTTCGGCTAAAACCTTCTCAAGAAACGATTTCTACATAACATTAATGAGATTAGAGAATGTAATTATGCCTAACCATATGACTAACAAATGCAACTGATTATTCATTCATATATCAGGACTCGTCAAATACATACCGTATCTGTAACAGCATAATCGAGAGAATGAACATACGCATGTAGCCCATCACTCCCACCATGGCCTAGACAAGAGCAACAATAAATATTTATGAAAACATAACATTGCCACAAAAGAATGAAATATTATGTGAAAGATGAATAACCGAGTAGAAAGAACAGACTGCAAGCAAAACTTAAAGCATGTAAAAGCCAATTACTCTCTTGTTTTAAGTAATAAGTGATCAACCACTATAATCTTTGCTCAACTGCACTCTTTTTTCAAAGCAAAGCAAGAAGAAAGGTATACCCTATATCGAAGTGGCTGAGAAGCCCAAGCCAAATGCAAAGAAAACTATGCTAAGCTTTGCTCTTTAAAGCTTATCTCTTCCACCCTTTACCAATCTTAAACATTTTCTATGTAAGCCACAAACACTAAAACTGAAAGCCATCTTACTTATTAAGTGGATCTTGGAAAGTTACTTTTTTTGCCCAAGGCACATCCAAATAATGTATCCCTGCAATATCCAAATTTTGATGCTGGAGAGTGATCATTTATAGACTATGACATAACACTAAATACACAGTAAGATTTTCTTATAACTTCACATAATTCAAACACCAAATACATGGTTATAGCTATACTGTACCCTATCTCCTCTCTAAATATGTCTTGTTCTTGAACTTTTGCCGCATGAAAACAGTTTACCAAAAAAGTAAACTGTCTCTATCTCTTTCCCAGCTTGGATTGTATTCCATGCGTTAAAACACAAATTCTTCTATTTATTTTCTCTTTCCAAGATTTTCTGTTGAGTTTGCCTTCTTGCAAGTTTATATCCTAAGAAAGATGCATCCCCTATTTTCTACAGTATTGTCATTAATTATATTTATGTTCCCCTGTACACAGTTATACAGCTATTATAGAGTTCCTAAAATTAAATGATGTTAAATGAGACTAGAAAACTGGACTTCACTACCTCATGAATAATAAACTATCAGTGACTTGTTCTATATGGTTAAACTGATAGTAATACAGTCAAATGGTGACAAACTTATAGTGAGAATTAGAAACGGAATTTTATCAGGCATGATGATTGCAACTTATTCTAGGACACTAACATACTGAACAAAAACGTAGAGATAAATTTGGCTTAGTAACAACTAGCAAGTGAAAATGGTCTACTTACCAATCCAGTCCATTCCGTAGACCTTAAAGCCATTGGCATTCAGTTGCTTAGAAAAATCACTGTATCTACCACTGTTGAGAATGTAGAAGAATGTTAAAAATAAAATCTTCGAATATAGTCAAACAAAAATTACTTCCAGGCAGAGGATTTGGACAACTGACAAACCTGTGCTCATTCAGGCCGTGCAGAATAACAACAAGGCCCCTGCAAAGTGGTGATACATAATTAGAGAAATGACAGAGACGTCAATTTTTGAACCAATAGTCTGCACCAACTGATGTGATAATTTTAAATCTCATGTTATCTCAAAATTGGACCATACTATTTAAAGTAGTAGTTAAAAGAGTGNTATCTATGCATAAGTATCAATTTGTCCAATAAAAATTTAGCATGTAACGGTGATCCAATAGCTATAAAGAAGTGCATGAAAAGACGTGCATCATTAATGCTCTTTCTCTCTCTTACTTTTTACAATAAAAAAATGTGCATGCTAAATTTTCATTGGTCAAATTGATACCTATGCATAGGTAAAAAAAAAAATACCTACTGGATTGGTGCATATATATATATATATGTATATATATAGCATTGTACTTCTAGAAGAAAAAATGGCTACATATGCACACAAAGTAGAATTCAAAAGAATTTAAACCGAGGAACTGATTCTTTTATGAAGTTTAAAATGCACATTAACTGCTATATAGGAAAACCTTCACCATTTAGTGCTGAGTGTTTGTTGGACCGCAATCGTGTGGTAATCTCATAATGGTATCTCTGTATGAATCATGCACTCTAGTATCCGACTTCAGACGCTATGGCTTTTTCTAGATTCTTGTTGCCATCTATCTAGGTTAAAAATGCAGAGCTACATTTTAAGGTCACACAAACTATATTACTGATTTGGAAATTTGTGGAGAAGGAGGTATAAAATTTTTCAGAATAACCAATGTAAAAGGTGGTGCTTCTTCATCCATCACTCAAACTTTAGAAAACATGAGTGTAAGTCTAGGTTGCACTCACTAACTAACTCGTCTCACTATAATGAAAAGACATGTAATGCTATCAAACAATTGGTTTTCACTTCATATCTAATGACCATCAACACTCAAGAAATCAAGCATGAAGATTATTTTTATTTTGGCACGTAAAACTCTTAGTAGGAAATATTTAAGAAAACAAAGTAGAACTGGAAAATTCATGTTTGTTGTTCTAGTTCTCAATACTTCCACAAGAGACATTGTTTCACAGAAAAATGTCGAGCTTCAAGTCTTGTAAGTTGCAATTAGGCCCAACAATGTGAATGCTTTTGCCTCAGTATCAAGTATCTAACATTTTACCTATAGTAAAGCATTTGAATTGAGCCACTACTTTGAGCTGAAAATTTTTTGTTCTTAACATGGATTTTCCCTCTTTTGCTAAAAACTGCCTTAAAGATTTCAAGTTCCTCGTCCTTCTTAGTTGTGATTTTGGGGAAGAAGAGCACAACAGACTGGATCGATCGCTCAAATTCAAAGTTACAATTCATCATAAAATTCAAAAGAATTTTATGCCAATTGAAGGCTAATAACAACCTAAGGCCTATGAGCAATTATATTAATGAGACAAGCAAAGAACAGAAGTGGGGACCAATGAAAAAGAAAAGAAAAGGGCTGAGTTTACTAGGGATTTGTAATTCTTGGGGAAAGGTCCTAGAACAGGGAATTGCAGGAGCATCATGACAAGAATAAATTATTCCTTTAGGATATGATGTGCTATAATTTTGAAGAAAGGTCACAGGAATGCCTAAGAACATATGCTAGCTAATATGCATCTATAATATCTAGGAGCCACTCCCTTCAATTGCAAAGTGAATATCATCGATACGAACAAGAAGCATATATACTCTCTTTATATTCGCCATACTACTCTTTTTCTCGTAAGTAACTGTCAGGTCCCCCAGATGATTTTATCAAATAGAATAAGATTTAATTGCTAGAGGCAATGGCCAATATTCGTCATTGAACATTAATAATAAAAAGCCTTAAAAAATATTACTTGGCGTTGAACTTACGAAAGACTTGAGGCTTCGTTAGCAAAATTAAAACTAAAACAAATTTGCACCCCCCAAAAAAAAAAAAAAAAAAATACTTCGAAGAGATTTTTCAGAAATTTCCTTACACAAAGATATTAACCATTAAACGTGAATATGAACATAACTTTGTAATGAACATCTCTGATAACAAAGCTACAAATTAAAAATGAACTTCCTAATACCGTAGAAATAACTAAAGAACATTCTTAAAACTGAATAGATTTTTTTTTTTTTTTGTATTGTTTAATCGAATTTCCATTTCCGAGCATTATATCCTGAATAATGCATAAATTCCTTAAACAAATATAAAATAAAGTGAAAAAAAAAAAAAGAGAAGAATTTTCGGATTGAGCTATGGCTAACCTGATCTTAACCGAAGCTGGGGGAGTCCAGGACTGGGTGAAAATGGTATCACCTCTAGCCGTAACAAAGAGCGAAAAATCCCTAACCGAAAACTCACCACCACCATCATGATCGTCCTGAAGAACACGCCGAATCGCCAGAGCTCTTCTGGCCGCCACTTCCTGATCCACCGCCACCGCCGTCGCCGCCGCCCTCCGCGACGCCACCATCGAGGCCGGTACCCTCACCACCGCCCCCTTCCGGTGTATCCCACTCCCACCACCAACACCCTCCTGCTTCTCGTGCTCCTTCTCCGAAGACGGCGTCGTTCGCCTCCGACCTCGGAACGGAAGAAGCAAGAGCAAAACAAACGCGCTGATCAACATCAGCAGGCTCCGCAGTGCGCGGACTGAGAATATCGCCCTTATCCTCCCGCTCGCCCCCGACGTCAGAATCAACGCCGGCGGTGAGCTCGACGCGCCACTGCTGCTCCTCATCCTCAAATCCGCCGCCATTTCTTTCTTCTTTTTTTTCCCTTAAAAAAATTAATAATAATAAGAATAATCAATGACCACGGATTTTCGAGCTCAGCTCCTGCGATTTTCGCAAACCAGCTCTGTTGTTTTGCTCTGCCCCTTTCCAAAAGAAAATTAAAAAAAAAAAAATCCGAAAATAATAAAACTGAAAATACCAAAAACCAATAGAATGAAGAAGCAAAAACTTGTTTTTGTGTCTAAACTTAGTTGCCCAAATGGTTTTTTTGGCTAAATTTAGTGGATTTCCTTATCTTTCTTCTCTCAGATAAATATAGAGTATCCAAAAAATGATTTGAGAATTAATGAAATACAGAGCCTCTTCGAATTTTCAGTCACGCTTTCCTTTTTCGCTGTTTTTCTCTGTCCTGTCTTGGGAAAACACGAGAGAATTGTCTCTTCGATTCAATCTGATAACGTTTCGATTATTTTCTTAAGAATCAAACAGAAAAACATGGTATGTATAGATAATCATATTAAGACTATGACAGGGGCGTCACGCTCGAATCTCGCGAAGGTTCGGTACGGAACCTCTTTTGGTGAACTCCCACCAGAATGACACGTGTTCTTTGGAATCAAAGAAGAAAATTTTGTAACCAACCGGTAATGGCTGTGAGACATGTGTCGTGTGAAGAGTGATGCCACGTGGTCTGTATGCGGCGATATAACGTCTTCTGGGTTTGAAAATGTCGAACCTGCACGTGATGGGCAACATAAATAGGGTATCGATGGTGTGACGTGTGTTAAATAAATCTACCATCTAGATCAGCATTCATGAAGCGAGGTTCTTTAATGTTGCCACGTGCCCCCCATTTTAATCTATTTGCTTCGGCTTGGGTTAGGCCTTGTGTGTAGACTTGTAGGGCCCAGCTCAATATGGACCGACCTCTAAATTCGGGCTCAGGATACAAGCGTTGGGCTTGTTGACAATAATTGAGAAATTTATATCCAGTACCCGTTTTAGTAACTCATTTTCATAAATACCCGTTTTTAATTTTCTTTCAACAATACCTATTTTTATAGTACATATTTTCTGTGCAAAATATGAGTTATATATAATTTACAGTATAAATTTTTACCCATACAGTGTACATTTTATGTGTAAAATATGAATGGTATATATTTACAATGTAAATGTTTACTATATTTTACATTTTTTTGTTATAAATTTGACCTATGATATATATTTTGAAATGTTTGTCAATTTTAATTTTTATTCATGAAATATGTACCAAGGTAACATTTCATATGTAAGACGATGGTGATCTACATTTTTAACAAAACAGGTATACAAAACAGGTATTCATTAAATAAAAATAAAAACTAGGTATTTATGGAAATATGGTTCTAAAAATGGGTATTTATGAATTTTTCCTACAATAATTGGCTCAGCCGACAAAGGAATAGGGTTTCTAACACTCCTATGTATAAAAACAAAAAAATTATAAAATTATGGTGGGTCAGATTTTTTTTCCAATTTTAATACTTTTTTTAGAAAAAAATACCACTTTTAAAGAAGTTTTTAGAAAGATACCATTGTTGAAATAATTACTAGATATTAGTGTTTAAAACTAGCTACTAGTTACTATTGCCAGTTATAAATATTTTAGTTACTAGTTATTTGCTTGAAAACGGATTATTGGACACCACTTACCAGTTATTATTTTAGAAAATGATATTTTGCTAAAATCTTTTTAAATGTGGTATTTTTCTAAATAATATGATACTGTATCTAAAAAAAACTGAGCCCACTGTATATTTTCAATTCTATTCTAAAAGTGACATATAAGGCCTAATTTTCACAAAGAAATAAACGAGGTAAAGGCTTAACCGGTTTTTCATTTACCATGTATGTCTTCGTCACTATTTCCATATCTCTGCATCATTCACCGTTAAATTGCCAAGTGATTTGTACAATCATTAACCCCAATAGTTTATGACACAAATTGTCCCTACACTATCCAACTTGTAGCATTTGACCCTCAAAGTTTTGATCGTGGCAATTATGCTCATGAACTTTTTGATTTATAGCAATTTGGTCCCTGAATTGTTTACTATTATTAAATTTATGATTAAAATCACATATGAGGAGCATGTTGTAGCATGTTGAAATGTATTTGAAGGAAAATAAAATGAATAAAAGGACTTGGAGAAAAGGAAAAATGTATTCTTCACATTTTTTAGGACTTTTAGAGATAATCTTTTTGTGATTATTCACTTTTGTACTTGAAAGTCTCAAATTACCTTTCAAATATACTTTCAATACCACCACGTGTTCCTCATGTGTATTTATAACTAAAACTTTTGCAGTAGATTTTAATTTAGATAGTTCATGAGCCAAATTATTACAAATCAAAAAAGCTTAATTACTATAAATGAAATTTTGATGATTAAATTGCCATATGTTAGATACTTCAAGAACCATTTGTGCCATTAGCCTTAATCCCAATTAAGTATCGAGTTCATTGGTATCGCGTTGTCTATTTTAGAACGATGATCTCGAGTTTATTAAGTTTAAGTGGACTATCAAAACCTTCGTATACTTGTGTACTTATGTTTATATACTGTGAGGGAAACTCTAAAGTGATAATGAGATGGAAACAAAAATCTAAGTCATAATTATATATATATATATATGAGTAATACTAGGGATGCACAAAATTTACACACAAAAACCACACAAAATGATGTGGCGAATTTTTTAACTGTCAATGTTTTTTTAAAGTGAGACCACATCATAACGTAAATAGTAAAAAAGAAATATCATTGTGTGTGATTTTTGTATGTAAAGTGTGCATGTATCTATCACTATTATATATATATATTTTATATAAAACACATGGCAATATTTCTATCTTCTACAATATGAAATACATAGTCGATAAGTCTTTTTTATTTTGAATGAGTTTCCTCTAGGATTAAATTAAAATAGAATAAAATCGGTTTCGCTAGTTACAGAGAGTACAAGCAAAAGTGTAAAAAAATCCTATCCAAGAGAAAAATAAAAAATACATCCAAAACCTACAATTGAACAGTATAAAATTAGACTAGTTCCAATAAGTTATGTAGGTCAGACCAACAAGAGTTAGACAAGACAATATGCCACCATCTTCAGAAAATAACAAACTTCTTAAAGGCATCTATCAATAGATATCGTAGTAAATCCTTGGCATCTATTAGAAGATGTCAAAATAGATCTTAGTGTCCATTAGGAGATATCACAACAAATTCTAGAGATCATTAGTAGACACCACAATAAATCTAGGCGAACATCGTTAGCTACAACAACGCACCCAAGACATCCATCAATAGCATCTTGAAAATAACATAGTAAAGCTTGCAGATTTAGAAAAATACCACCAAACACAACAAAACTCGTACAGAAATTGACTCAGATGGGATAAAGAAACCATAAAACTAAGTCTATCAGACACAAACTTCCACTTGCGGAAGAAAATATTATACTAAAGAAACCTCAAACTCTCACCGTCACTTCAACACATAAGCTGAAGGAGAAAGGAGGTGATGGCTGATAGAGGTGGCAGGCAGAGATCCCTTGTTAGGTATTTCTCACAAAACTGTTGGCAGAAGAAAAATTTCTCTCTCTTTCGCTCTGTCGTCATTTTTTTTCGAAATAAACACATAGTCGATTACACTCCTATAGTTAATATTCAAATTATGTAGTGAATGATGTTATATTTCTATTGATAAATATGGGACTAAATGTAGAATAGGAGTGAGAATTTAAAAGAGAAAGGGATTTAAAAAAAAAATTAGAGAAGAATTTTGAAAAAAAAAAAAACAATAGAAGACTTAAGGAAAGAAGAGAGAACTTTTAGAGAAAGAATAAAAATGTTTAGAGATAGAATTTCATAATAGTTTTATATTTCATTAATCAAGTCTTAAAAATAATGAATACAGATAAGCTTATTTATAAATAAACTCCTAAATAAAATTAGAAATAATACGTTCTAGAAACAATGATTAAAATGAAATATGAAATTAGTCACTCAAAATTAAATAACCTCAAAAATAAAAATAAAAATAAAAATTATGAGGCTATAAACTAAATAGAATTTAGTAAAAATTAAATATGCATAATGACCAAATATATTGTGCTTTGAAAAAGCAAAGTAATTTTACGTCTATGTTTTAATAGAAAAATGTGGGTCATTTTGTTTTTTATAACTTGAGAATAACCTTACAAAATTAAGGTTAACTTATATAGTCTAAAGCTTAGACATCTTGATCAAAAAATAACTTATGGAGCCTCATATTTGTCCTTGACCATATTCTTAACTGTTATTGTGAATATAGTTGTCAATTATTATCCATTAAAGAATTCTTAACTGTTATTATGAATATAGTTGTCAATTATTATCCATTAAAGAAAAATAGTAACTTGGAAGTAAATATTTACTAGAGATATATTACGATAATTTCACATTATTAGTATATATATAGGTATTATTTATACTAAATAGATTAAGTAAGGTTCATATAAAAATAAGTGACATTTAGTGTAGCAGTCAACAATAGCCTTATAGGGTAGCCCAATACTAATAGTTAAAGTCCATTCATAATTAAAAGTTAATTATGATCGTAGATAGTTGCTCCATTCGAGTTTAAACTCACTTATCTAAACTCACTTATCTATTAAGTTTCTTGTATAACTTATACCAGGTAATGGTTATTAGACTAATCACTTAAGCTTAATTAGTTCGACTAGGATTAATACATCTCCGTATATATAAGAGCAAAGTTCTCTTAGCTTAACATAGATCACTCGCCTACTGAGCAAAAAACATGAAACACATAGAGGAAGATGGGAAAAGAATTCGGCCATCAAGGCTTGCTAAACCTTAGATCGATTTTGGCCACATTACTACACTATAGAAGGAGAAAGATAAGGAGTCTTTTGGTTTGTCCTTGTTTCTTTTCCAGAAATCAAATAAGGTACCTAGACATCAGGATCAGTACAATGGTAATAAAGAATAGATAAGAAGACTTAATAATTATAAAGCGGTTTTAAGGATATTGATCTTATCTAAGACCCACAAATTAACATTCGATAAATATTCAATATAAAATTTTCTCAAATTTCCCGAAAAATAAAAATAAGTTACAGCGCATTCTTGTAGAAACGTTTACAAACTGATTTGATTTGTACTAGTGATCCAACATTTTAAATGGTACATATGATGTACCCCATTCATCAAATGTTGGAGAAATTCAAGCCTAATACTCTAATTAGTGAAACATGTGCATTGCAGTGCACATAACACTTTGTGATCAACTCTAAAGGAATTCTTGAAAAAGGATTTAATTATTACAAAATAATAAACTTGGAGATTTAAATGTTTCAAATTTTAAAAAGAATAAAGACTTAATTGATACAGTTAAAAATGGGATTCTAGATGATATTAATTTTCACTTTATGGTCAATTCTAAAGGGATTCTTAAAAAGGGAACTAAACA
>JXTB01000419.1:321531-332318 GCA_002914805.1 Parasponia andersonii
GAACACTTTCTGATGAACTGCTCGAACACTTACTGATGAATCCGTAGACCATTTAGGAATGAGCTTGCTTGTTTAGTACAATTTTAGGATGAATATCCAGAGTGCTAGCATAGTGGAAATCCTCTATATCTGAATCCCTGCATATTTCTTTTCAGATGTCTAGTAGTGAGGAATTTAGGGAAGGAAATGCTTTTTCTGGAGAATCTAACTCGAGTGTTAGCTCCATTAACCTTGAGGATTATCTCGAGCCGGAACCCGAGATAGAAATAACAGGGGCAAGACAGAGTAGTCCTCGAATAGGCGATCTTCCCCAGGATCAGTGGCCCAGACACATAAGGGATGCCCCTGCATTTTCATCTGGCTACCAGTACATAGAGGGGAACTGGTCATGTACCAACGTCCGGACGAGCTGCACATCGAACAAACTCAGAAAAATTGCGAGCAGCTACAAGATCGCCATCCCCCTTCGTCTACCAATGGAATTTAACCGACCACACACTCCCCCACATGGACTCGCTTCCTTTTCTGAGGCAGTCCTCAAGTGTGGTGTGCATCTCCCACTCCATCCGTATATAAAATTAATCATCGATTACTATGGGGTCGTCCCTTTTCAATTGACCCCTAATACTTATAGATATATGGTAGGTTTGTATATTCTGTACCATAAACTAGGTTTAGAAACCCCTTCACCTGAAGAATTTGCTTAGTTCTACCAAGTAAAGTCAAATCCGTTAGATCTCGGCTTCTTTTATGTGAGCAAATAGTCGAATCAAGCAATAAAAATGATCTATGGGGTTCGCAACAACATGGGAAAATGGAAAAATCCATTTTTCCATTTTGACTATGCAGCTAACGACTTATTTCAAAATCCCGGTAGGTAGTCTTCCAATTTATTGCCTTGTTTATATATTTATTCTTATACTGATCGCATTCCAATGTCATCGCAGATAATAGGGATCGACCCAGACTCTCCAGGGATCAGCTCGCAAGAGTATATAAGATCAACAACCTTCCAGTTGAGGAATTTAACTGGAAGGTACTAGGCACAACGAAGAACCTGGTCGCTTGCGGTCTGATTCCGAAGGGTGCCGCATTCCTCGACCCCCCAGTTCCCTCTTCCAGGCCATCGAGCTCGAAGAAGAAGCCGAGGAAGAGGACGAACTTAGGTGCCTCATCCTCCAGGGTCAAAAAAAGAAAGGCACCGGCCACACCTCCACGCTCAGAGCCTTCATCTCCAAAGACTGTGTCACCACCAGCTCCTCAACCAGTTCCACAAGAAGAATGTAATCACATGCTCATTCTAATTACCTTTATATTATGTTTCCTCGCTCACTAACATATTCTGTACAGAGATGGTCATTGGTAGCGGTCTGCGAGCACCTCCTTCAACTCTCGGGTCAATGGCAAAATCCAAAACACCCGAGAGTACTCCGCCATCGAAAGGGAAGGAGAAGGTCGACTGCTCGAAGAAAAGAAAAGTCGCCTTCGAGGACGTCCCAGCGAGCTCGCCCCCTCCACAACCTTCTCAGCCAGCGAGCACTCCTGAACCCCCTACCGAGGCTGTCACCTCTTCGGACCCGACCTTGGCAGATAAAGGTGACGAGCTCTTCGCACTCCTCAACCAATTACTAGAGAAGGCTAGTATGAGCGCAGCCTTTATCGACCGCTTCACATCTGAAGAAGGTTGGGAGCGAATGAAGCGTCGTTCTACCAAGGTCACTTTCGGATCTGCAATGAGGATGCTGGCCAATGTAAGCTTCTCAATCTTTTCTTCACGAATACTCTTTTGATGTTAACTTGGAAATTTACATATTTTTTTTTTTTAGACTGCGGCTGCTGCTGTCCTGATGCACGATCCAGTTCTCGAATGCTTAGAGAAAGCTGAGAGAGTTGATGAAATAACTCAAGCGTTCGAGAACTCGAAAAAGGCTTGGGAGGAGGAGCGAACGGCCTTCCGCTCAGAAAAGCAGCAGATGTGCGAGGACCTGGCCAAGGAGAGACTCGCCAAGGAAAATCTCGAGGAGAAAGTCAAAGAGCTCGAGAAGGTCGTTTCTGAATATCCGGACCGTATGAGGGAAGCGACCACCGAGGTGGTTCATAAAGCTATCAAGGAGTTCAAAGCGACCGAGGTCAAAGGACTCGAAGATAAGGCTAGTGATATCGCCTCATCGACCATCATCTTCAACATATTCTGTGAGCATCCGGATTTTGACTTCTCCATCCTTGGTGAGGATGTGGTCGAACTTGTGCAGAGCTAGAAAGAGGATACGACTAAGACTGGAGATGACGGTGCGAGCCCTTCCACATGAAGTGTTTTTTGTTTTTTTTTTTAACAATGTGGGCTTTGTCCCCTTTCTGTATGGATGACTTTCTTTTTTTTTAATAAATATTATTTTTCCTTCCATATATGCTCTTGCAAAATAACGAAAAGAAACAACAGTAATTTTAACTAAGTAGTCAATCACAAATGATCGATCAGTACGCTTTTAGCGATTTAAATCCGACTAACNGAGACTCGCCAAGGAAAATCTCGAGGAGAAAGTCAAAGAGCTCGAGAAGGTCGTTTCTGAATATCCGGACCGTATGAGGGAAGCGACCACCGAGGTGGTTCATAAAGCTATCAAGGAGTTCAAAGCGACCGAGGTCAAAGGACTCGAAGATAAGGCTAGTGATATCGCCTCATCGACCATCATCTTCAACATATTCTGTGAGCATCCGGATTTTGACTTCTCCATCCTTGGTGAGGATGTGGTCGAACTTGTGCAGAGCTAGAAAGAGGATACGACTAAGACTGGAGATGACGGTGCGAGCCCTTCCACATGAAGTGTTTTTTGTTTTTTTTTTTAACAATGTGGGCTTTGTCCCCTTTCTGTATGGATGACTTTCTTTTTTTTTAATAAATATTATTTTTCCTTCCATATATGCTCTTGCAAAATAACGAAAAGAAACAACAGTAATTTTAACTAAGTAGTCAATCACAAATGATCGATCAGTACGCTTTTAGCGATTTAAATCCGACTAACTTAAAACAAGGTTTAAGTGTTAGGATGGGTTAGGTCACTTAAGAAAACCGTTAATACGAGTGATGCAAATTCCAACTATATTTCAAAAGTTCCATGTCAAAATAAAAACATAGCAATATATCACTTCGAACAACGAACGTTTTGCTTAGTTACTTTTCTGTTCGAGGAGGGAAATTGCGTAATACGACATGCTGAGGCATGAAGCGAGGAGAAAATCCTAGGATTTTAAGGAGATTCAGACACGTCGATGATCTGAGATTTAGACACTTCGACGATCTAAAATCCTGTCTCCTCTAAATGGACGTTTGCATAGTCCCTTAGGAAACCAGTAGGAGATAACATTCTGATCCCACTGCCCCCCGAGTTTTATGGTGTCCGAAAACTGCCATAAAACTATAAATGAAGAATAGCCAAAGTAATAACCGAGTTGAAGTAATAGCCGAAGAAATATTATTGACGAATGACGATCGACAAATGACGAACAACGAATGACGATCGACGAATGACGATTGACGAATGACGATCAACGAATGAAGATCAACGAATGACGTTCAACGAATGACGAAAACATGAAGATATTCATGAAAGTCAACTGATGAAAGCGACGAAGCTATCCTACACTCCAGGTATGCTCAATCTTTTGTCCACCAGTTCGAGCTAACCTATATATCCCAGGTCGAATGATGGCAATAACATTCTCAAAAGTTCCGAAGAACGAGGTCTTGTTGAAGGACAAGTGCCAATAAATCTTCGTTCGACTTTAACGTTATAACATCGAGCAGTGAACTGTTGATATGATGCGATCTGAAGCTGAGACTGCTCGCGCCTTTCTTCTGAGATCGAGCTCCAGTGACATGATATTCGGATTAATCCCGAAGATTAGATTTCAGAAAAGCGACCAATGAAGCTCGCACAGATTCCTGAATCTCCGTTCCAACCTCGTCTTGGAGGACATGTCGAATAATAAATCCTCCAGATCTTCAATGGGTCCAGTTCTGACCGTTTATTTTTTGAGGATTGAAGTCTTTGCTGGTCGTATCGATTGACGCTTTAACTGATGGTTCAACTGACATTGTCTGGCGACCCGACTGATGCTTTGTCCGTTGCCTCGACTGACGCTTTGCTCGCTACCTCGACTGATGCTTTGATCGCTTCCTCGACTGACGCTTTGCCCGCTACCTCGACTGACGCTTTGATCGCTTCCTCGAGCAGGTGGACCATCATTATGCGGGACATCACATCCTTTGCTGCGAGTTTCAGCGAGTTGTTATAGCAAGTCCTCGCATCATACTGATTTCCTCGCACCTCGCCTACCCCATGTTGGGTCGGGAACTTTATTGCTAGATGATAGATCGAGGTGACAGCTCGAAGTTCCCTTAATGTCGGTCTTCCTAGCACAGCGTTGAAGGCAGATGGGCAATCTACCACCAAAAATTGGGTCATTATCAATGAAACTCTTGGAAAGGTCCCAACGCTGACCATCAGTTCAATCATGCCCATAGGTATCAGGCTGTCACCAATAAAACCATAGAGTGGAGTGGCAGCAGGCTTCAGGTCACTCTCATTCAACCCTATATTTTTGAAGGCATCGAAATATAAGATGTCCACAGCACTTCCGTTGTCGACCAATACTCGCCATAACTTTGTGCTTCCACAGTTAATTTTTACGACCAGCACGTCATTATGCGGATAATGGACTTCCCTTGCATCTTACTCTGTGAAGATAATATCCAATTTTGGAACTTGTTGAAACTTGCGTGGTCGCTGATCAAGATGCATGACGTTGGTTAACGGCTGCTGTCGAGCTTCTCGTGCGTATCTATCCTGTGCTCGCTTGGAATCTCCTCCAACATGCGGTCCTCCAAAAATAGTTCGCACCTCACGTTGAATTTCTGGAGGTCACTGTTGGTCTTCTTCTCGCCTTTCATCGCTCTGCCTGGTATAATGCCGCAATCGTCCCTCTCTAATCAGCCTTTCGATTTCATCTTTCAGGGCAAAGCAACTATTAGTGTCATGCCCAATATCATTGTGATATCGGCAAAACTTGTTGGGGTCGCGCTTTGCCCTGTCCCGCTTCATTGGTTCTGGTTGTCGGAATCGCTCCTTCTGATTTGTGACCGCATAGATATGATCTATGGGCGCGTTTAATTCAGTGTGATTATTAAACCTCATGGGAGCTTTTGAAATCTCCTGCCTTTTAGGTCTAGGCTGATTCTCATTTGTCTGTTCATTATTCCTCTTATTTTTCTTATTACCACTATTGTTGGTGATGACCGCAACTTTTGCCGCATCTGTCTTTCCTCATTTTTTAGTCTTTTGAAGATTCTCTCGTAAAGATTCTAATCTTAGATGTCGACCGACTCTTTGGTAGAAGTCTTCGAGAGTTCTACACTCTCGTTCAAGCAATTCCTCCCAGAGTTTTGTTTCTGGTCGCACCCAGCCATCATAAGAGTAAGAACTCCTCCTTCAGGTGGGTTGTTGACCTTCGCTAGCTCTGAAGTGAACCGATTGAGATAAGACCATAGAGTCTCCTCTGGACCTTGCCGGATTGCGACCAAACTGACAAGCAGAACAGTGAAATTCTTTGCAGCCTGAAACTGTCTCAAGAACGCCATTTGTAATTGTTGCCAGGATGAAATTGAATTGGATTTAAGTCCTTGAAACCACTTCTTCGCTGCTCCTGAGAGTGTTACAGTGAAACATCTGCAGCGTGCATGATCACTAACCCGATGAAGTTCCATCAAGTCACTGAAGTGATCCATATGATCCTGCGGATCAGTCTTCCCATCAAAAGTGTTGATGGTGGGAAGTCTGAATCCAGTGGGAAGGGCTGCAGCTCAAACCTCCTCGCTGAATGGTGACTGTCGATATCCATCAGCGAGCTCATCATCCCAGCCAGCAAGTGCATCTAATGCGATCCTTAAATTATGAACATCGACATTCAGAGGGAAAGCATCATTCCTTGATGGTGGTAAAAGTGACCTTTGTTCGTTATCCTACTTCACGGCGGGTTGGTCAGGTAGAAGCAGTATGCAGGTGTCCAAAGACAACAAAAAACCATGCGAGACCTAGACCGTTTGGAGCAGGCCGTAGATGAGTCCCCGCGAGAGTACCTCTCGCGTTTCCTCGAGGTAATGTCACTGGTCCATAACGCCGACTCGGTCCAAGCTGTAGGCTCATTCGTCAGGAACCTGCAGCCAAGATCAATGCTATCAGACCACCTCCTTCTAAATCTTCCGTACGATATGGCGGACATCCAGGCAAAGTCGAAAGGGGTATTCAGCGTGCTGGAAAGCCACCAGAAGGCACCCAAGACC
Organism: Parasponia andersonii; assembly: GCA_002914805.1. Classification (NCBI taxonomy): domain Eukaryota; kingdom Viridiplantae; phylum Streptophyta; class Magnoliopsida; order Rosales; family Cannabaceae; genus Trema; species Trema andersonii. The sequence goes on from JXTB01000419.1 coordinate 327,872, forward strand.
TCTGCCGCGATAACAATGATGCCAGTACAACCCCCGGCCCCGCAAGGGGTGAAGAGGCCCTCACCAGGCCAAGGGCCAGCTCCGTAGCAGGAAGTCCCCGCTCGGGACGGTCAGGAGTGTGGCAAGAGGAGGAAGACGTCCTATGACCCTCTGCCGAAGTATGAGGTCAACACGCCGATCGACGTGATCTACCTCCAAAACAAGGACAGGGGCATTTTCAAAGACCCACCCAAATCTGGTGTCCCTGAGCATATGAAGAACAGGAATAGGTATTGCCAATTCCAAAAAGACTTCGGGCACGACACCGTCCACTACCACAACCTTTACGCTCAGGTCATGATGGCGATTCACGCCGGCAGGTTGAAACAGTACGTGAAAATCGACGGATTCCAGCCACTGGAAGGCGTCACTAGGCCTGAGAAAGGGAAGCAGGCCCAAGCCTCCGGGTCAGGAGAGCAGACCATGAGGATAGTGCCAACCATTGTGGGTAGACTAGAGCTGACCTAGGATCAAGAAGAAAAAGAAAGATGCCTCAAAAGAGATGAGGGTAGAGTGAAGCGCTTGAGGGGGATGGGCCATTCCGTCAACCACTTGTTGTCGGGAGAAAGCCGCACCTCCGCCGCCCCCATCGTTTTCACCTAGCAAGATTTAACTACGGTGCGCCAGCCTCACGACGATCCCTTGGTGATTAAACTGCAGATCGGCTCAGCATTGGTCGGAAGGGTCCTGGTCGATGGTGGAAGCAGCGTCGATATTGTATTCCTCAGCACATTCGAGAATATGGGTTTGGATAGAAGCGCACTCAGGCCGACTTGTCAGCCGCTTTCGCTTTCGACAGCACGAGGGTCTGCCCTTTGGGTGTCGTGACCCTTAATATCTGCGCAGCTGAGAGATGCTTGGATGTGGATTTCGTCATCATCGACTGCCAGTCATCCTTCAACGTCATCATGGGAAGGGGATGGATCCACACCATGCATGGGGTCGCTTCCACCCTCCAACAGGTCTTAAGATGTCAATCAAAGGATGGTACCTACACGATTGACATCAAAGGAGACTAGGTTTCCGCAAAGAAATGCTTTTCAGCCGCCTTGAGGGGAGCCGACACGAGTGCAAGCGCCACAACTAGGGACGGATAGCAATCAAAGGACCGCCTGCCAGCGTACATGAAGTGAATCAAAGAAGAGTCTGACGGTCCGGAATCCACGATCGAGAAGCTGGTAGCGGTCCTTCTGAAAGAGGAAGAACCGACGAAAGTGATTCTAATCGGGGCCTTATTACCCGAGGAGCAAAAGAACGAGATGTTGGGATTCCTGAAGCGGAACGGGGACGTCTTCGCATGGTCCCACGATGATATGCCCGGGATAGACCCCGCATACTCCTGCCACCGGCTGAACATAGATCCCCATTTCCTTTCAGTCAGGCAGAAATCCCAAAGGTTCACACCAGAGAAAAATAGGGCGATCAACAAGGAGGTAGAAAAGCTGTTGGAGAGCGGTCTGATTAGGGAATGCGTATACCCGCGATGGGTCTCCAACCCGGTAGTGGTGAAAAAAAAAATAGCGACGACCGTATTTACATAGATTTCACCAACCTGAACAAGGCCTGCCTGAAGGATAGCTTCCCCCTGCTAAGAATCGATCAAATGGTAGATGCGACGGTGGGATTCAACAGAATGAGCTTTCTGGATGCTTACTCCGGATACAACCAGATCCCCTTGTACGCGGAAGACCAGATCCACACGGCTTTTATCATGGAGCGAGATCTGTACTGCTACAGGCGTATGCCGTTTAGCCTGAAGGACGCGGGGGCAACCTACCAAAGGTTCAGGAATAAAATGTTCGCCAGGCTGCTAGGGAAGACTATGAAGGTCTACATCGACGATATGGTCGTGAAGAGCAAGGAAGATTCAGACTATCTGAGGCACCTGGACGAATGTTTTGAGATTCTGAGGCAACATCAGATGCATCTAAATCCTAAGAAATGTACATTTGGGGTATCCTCTGGGCAATTCTTGGGGCATATCGTGAGCTGGAGGGGTATTGAGGCAAACCCAACCCAGCTGACCTCGATCGCGAATATGCAGAGACTCTCATCCATTCGTGAGGTCCAACGCCTGGCTGAGAAGGTAGCCACTCTCAGCCAATTCGTATCCAAGATGTCCGACCGATGTAAGCCTTTCTTCTAATGCTTGAAGAAAAGCTCTACTGCCATATAGGGGGAAGAACAGGATAAGACATTGGCAGATCTCAAGCTGTATCTGAGTCACCCACCTATCCTGGCTTTCTCAGTAGAGGGGGAGCGTCTGTACGCCTATTTAGCGGTGTTCGAAGTAGCTGTCAGTGCCGTACTATTCATCGAGGAAGACGGTAAACAGAAACTGGTGTTTTATATAAGCCGCATGCTCTTAGATGCCGAAACCCGATATAGTGTGGCAGAAAAGCTGGTCCTTGCTCTGGTCAACGCTAAAAAGAAATGACGGTAGTATTTTGAGGCGCACTCGGTCACTATCTATATGGATTTCCCCATCCGTCAAATCTTGGCCAAACTAGACCTGTCGGGATGACTGACCAAATGGGCCATCGAGCTGGGGATATACGATATCGAGTATCAGCCTCGAACGACAAAGAAAGGACAGGTCATGGTGGATTTTCTGGTAGAAATCGAATCCTTTAGCGAGCGGCATGACCCGAGTCAGATGTCTCAACTTCACCCCCCTTTTGCCTGGATGCTCTATATGGACGGATCCATGAATGCCTCAGGGTCAGGTATCGGGATAGTCTTGCAGACCCCAACGGGTCTCAGAGTTGAGAAAGTATTGAGGCTCGACTTCCAGGCGACTAACAACGAGGCGGAGTACGAGGCACTGTTGCGAGGCCTTGAGCTGGCACTACACTTCGGAGTGGAGGACATCGCCATGAAGACTGACTCGCAGTTGATCGTGGGTCAGGTCAGGGGAGACTTCGAAGTAAAAGAACCGAGGTTGCACAGGTACTTCTCCAAGGTAATGGGAGCAAAAGCTCACTTTGGCAATTTCAATATCGAACTGATCCCCAGGGAGATGAACCAGAGGGCTGACGGGCTAGCCAAGAGTGCATCGATCGGGGGCACCGCTGGAAGCGTAGAAGTTCTCTTAGAAGGCGGGAGCATGGAGGACCCCCCGCAGACCACTGCGCACCATGTGTTCACAAACGGCGCTGCTGACGAAGGGTGTATGAAACCCATCACACAGTATTTGACATTGGGGAACCTGCCCGCAGACCCCCAGGAAGCAAGGTCAGTCAGATTAAAGGCTGCCAGGTACTCGATGATGGGTGAACAGTTATACAGGAGATCGACAATGGGTTCGATGCTACGCTGCATAGGCCCCGTCGAAGTGCAAAAACTGATGGAGGAAATCCACGAGGGAGTATGTGGCAACCACTCTGGCCCACAAGGCTCTAGCAGCCGGATACTTTTGGCCATATATGATGGCAGAGGCAACCAAATTCGTAAAAAAATGTGATAAATGCCAGAGGTTTGCCCTGATGAAATGACAGCCTGTGGAGATTCTTCATTCGAATACAACTCCTTGGCCATTTGCCAAGTGGGGTTTGGATATCGTCGGAGAGCTCCCCAGAAGTCCAGGAGGAAGGAGATACATCCTGCTGGTCATGGACTACTTCACCAAATGGGTAGAGGCCGAAGCCTGCACGATAGTTAATAAGGCAGACACGATTAACTTCATCTAGAAGAACATAATCTGTCGATTCGGGATCTCGAAAGAGATACACACCGACCATGGCATGCAGTTCCAAAATGCTAAGCTCAAGGAGTTATGCGAGCTGTATAATATAAGGCTCAGTTTCTCTTCCGTGAACTACCCTCAGGGGAATGGCCAAGTAGAGGCGACGAACAAAGCCATATTCAGCAACATCAAAAAGAACTTGCAGGAGGCTAAAGGCAAGTAGTTAGAAGAACTGTCGGCCGTTGTGTGGGCCTATCGAACCACAGAGCGGAGGTCTACTGGGAGAACACCATTCACCATGGTCTACGGATCAGAGGCTATGATCCCGACTGAGGTCGGCCTCCCGACCCTCCACTCTGAAGTGGTAAAAGATGCCCCCTTAAACGAGCGTCAGTTAAGCCGCAACATAGACCTTCTGGAAGAAACGAGAAATATGGCCTTAGTCCACCTTGCTTCATACCACCAGCAGGCTAGGTCCTACTACGCGAAAAGGGTTAGTGCCCGATGATTTAACGCCATGGATTGGGTCCTGAAAGCTAGAACAGGGAATTCCTCGAAACTGGACTCCAATTGGATCAGACCCTATGAGATGATCAAAGCACTCGACAATGGTGCATATGTCCTGAAAGAACTCAAAACGGGGAAAAATGTGCCGAACACGTGGAACGCTCAGCACTTGAAAAAGTATCACGTGTAAGGCACATACATATGATGTAAGACCAT
>JXTB01000419.1:332840-346377 GCA_002914805.1 Parasponia andersonii
GAAATAGCTGCGCAACAAAAACTTGCCAGCAGACCTCAAAAATGCTCGCACTATGGGACTCACGTCGCTCGTCGACGACCCCAGAAAACGTGCGAAGAGGAAATAGTTGTGCAACAAAAACTTGCAGCAGACCTCAAAAATGTTCGCACTATGGGACTCACGTCGCTCGTCGACGAACCGAGAAAACGTGCGAAGAGGAAATAGCTGCGCAACAAAAACTTGCCAGCAGACCTCAAAAATGCTCGCACTATGGGACTCACATCGCTCGTCGACGACCCGAGAAAATGTGCGAAGAGGAAATTGCCATGCAACCAAAAACTTGCCAGCAGATCTCAAAAACGCTCGTACTATGGAAATCACGTCGCTCGTCGACGGTCCGAGAAAATGTGTGAAGAAGAAACTGCTCTGCAACCAAAAACTTGCCAGCAGACCTCGAAAACGATCATACTCTGGGAATCGAATCGTGTAATAAAACACTTGTTGATGACCCAAGAAAATGTACGAAGAGAAAGGGGGTATGCAACCCAAAAGCTTGCCAGTGGACCCCCTAAGGAACACTTTTAGCTACATGAAGAGCTAAAGGAAAGCAGGGTCGGGATCTACCCGTTGGAAGTGGACCCTCCCTAAGGAATGTTTTGGCTACACGAAGAGCTAAAGGGAAACAGACTCTAGCCGGGGGATGATTTATTTTTGCATGATCAGGGTGTGAACGGATTTGGAGTCTACCAGTTGGAAGTAGTCCAGAACCAAACCAAACGTGAAGACAGAAATCAAGATTAAAACCTGTTTATTATGTCCTAAAAATTCAAAGCGTGCGGTTAATAGTGGTGAGCACTCATGATCCCTACTTGCGGGATACAGGTCTAGAGCGGACTCTTAAGGAGACGTCGGAGTGATAATGCCCTGTTTGTTCCCGGTAAGAGCCAAGCCTAGGCCTTCTCCTTTGCAACGATGGGTCCAAACAATGGTCGACCAATCCTTGGAGCTGGTTCTGAGCACGATCCCACTTGAGGTCGGAAAAATCCAGCCACACGCGTGGGTCGAACTCTGCCAAAACAAGTTATAACAAGAGTTATGCCTCCATGAAACCGGATGATTCAAAACTTGCACCCCTATCTCCAGAACTAATCTTGGCAGTCATGACCCGAGGAAGACTCACTAATAGTCTGAAATCGAGTCCATACAATTATTTATACAGACGGTCGGACACGGTTAACAAAGAAAAAGAAAACAGACTGAAGAGAATTACACGGTTCTTATTATTTGTTTGAAGGATTACAACGAAGGTCAGCATTACAAATGTACAAAGTTAGAGACCCTAGTTACCTCTGTCCATGGGAGGGCGGCTAGTCCCGGCGCTTGGACCGGCCCCGGTGGAGGGTGGCGTGGCAGGGTCAGATTCGTCACTAGATACAATGACCGTGCCAGACCCTTCACCGGTTGAGACCCCAAGGCTAGGCTGAATGTCAAGGGCTTCCGGAGTTCGATCTGGCAGACTAGAAGTGGGGATAAGCTCTATGGTACCAGGAGCAGATGTAGAGGGCCCGTCCTTTTCCGCGGCAAGCATCTCTAGCACGTCAGCTGGGTACGTGATACTAATCTCGTCCCCGAGCTGCTGCATGTAGTGCTTGACGGAGAAATGGTCCCTCTCGACGCCTTTCTGATCGTCAAATTGGTCTGGCGTCACCACCTCAGCNTCAAAACTTGCACCCCTATCTCCAGAACTAATCTTGGCAGTCATGACCCGAGGAAGACTCACTAATAGTCTGAAATCGAGTCCATACAATTATTTATACAGACGGTCGGACACGGTTAACAAAGAAAAAGAAAACAGACTGAAGAGAATTACACGGTTCTTATTATTTGTTTGAAGGATTACAACGAAGGTCAGCATTACAAATGTACAAAGTTAGAGACCCTAGTTACCTCTGTCCATGGGAGGGCGGCTAGTCCCGGCGCTTGGACCGGCCCCGGTGGAGGGTGGCGTGGCAGGGTCAGATTCGTCACTAGATACAATGACCGTGCCAGACCCTTCACCGGTTGAGACCCCAAGGCTAGGCTGAATGTCAAGGGCTTCCGGAGTTCGATCTGGCAGACTAGAAGTGGGGATAAGCTCTATGGTACCAGGAGCAGATGTAGAGGGCCCGTCCTTTTCCGCGGCAAGCATCTCTAGCACGTCAGCTGGGTACGTGATACTAATCTCGTCCCCGAGCTGCTGCATGTAGTGCTTGACGGAGAAATGGTCCCTCTCGACGCCTTTCTGATCGTCAAATTGGTCTGGCGTCACCACCTCAGCATGGCCTTCAAACTCTCTATTCTCCCAGCCAGACTTGTAACTTTCCGCAGAAAGGACGTCCACCTGCCTCTGGTACCTTGTTTTTAATTTCTCTGTGTCCGCCAGCCTATCCTTCAGCGCCACCAACCTGAGCTCCGCCTGCCGCTACGATAAGTCGACCAATAAAGAGTTAATACCAGCAAGGTCCTCGCAGTGTTTACGAGACATCTCCACCTAAGCACCCATCAGATTTTTGTGATCCAAAAAGAGATATTGGTTTACCTCATGGGATCGGTCAAGTCTGCATTGCAGAGAGTGGGCCTCTAGCTTGGCTGTCGCCTCGGTTTTTCTCGCTTCCTTGGCGTCTTCAACAGCCTTATCACGAGCAATGAAGGCCAGTCCCATCTCTGCCCCTGTGCTCTGTAACTCTTGCTCCTTGATCCTCAGCTCACCCTGGGCCATTCTGGCGGCTTCAGTTTGGGCAAGTTTGTCAGCCTCCGCCTGAGCCAGTCTCGCAGCCAGCTCCTTGTGTCTGGTCCTCTAGACACTCAGAGCATGAGCCACCGTGCTGCTGACCCTCGTCTCCTCGAGGCTCTGATATATATCGAAGTCAGACCTCAATTCGGCGAGGGCGGCCTCACTCCGCTCGGCCAGTGCAGAGCGAGAACTCAGCTCCTCAGTCAGATCCCTGACACGAGAAGAGTAGAAGGACTGGATGGCAGTCAGCTGCAAGTTAAACAACAAAGGGGGAGTCAGCGTTTAGCAAAGATGTTGAAAAATATAGAAGTAACCGAGTGGAACAAACCTGCGTGAAGGTTCGGTTGCTGACAAGCTCGACATTCTCCAAAGAGAGCGCCTCCAGCTCTAGCTCTGTAGCTGGACCCTCCCTTTGGGCGTCGCCTGCACCTGGGGAACATGGCCTTGCCCTGCTGGCCGCAAGGGCACCCTCTCCGCCCACCGGGCACGCCTCCGAGGCAATGGCGATAGGGACTGAGGGAAGTCCGACGCCATCAGGAGTACCATCGGCCACGGTGGGAGGCGGTGCATCTCCTCTGGGTAGGCTGCTGCGTGCCGACCATTTTCTCCTTAGAAGGGTCAGCGTCACCCCATCGTCGTCACTGTCAGACGAGGGGGCGACCCTGCCCCTCTTCTCCACCCAGCTCTCTTCTTTGTTAGACGAGCCGACCTCGCGTTGCCGCTTTGTAGGGACTGGGGGGGAGGATAGTCTAGATTTCAATCTCGGAGCTCCCCCACTGAGCTCGGCGATCTCTCCACCGAGGCTAACAGCACTCGATTTCGAACCGGAGTCAGGGGTGGACGAGATTGTTGCAGCAGACCCTCCAGCCGGACTCAGCGTCGTCTCTTCCCCGCGGGGTGGCAGACGGTCCCCTAGATGGAGGTCCGCCTACGTCGGAGTGGGGGATCGCTGGCTTTTCTCCTCCTGAAAGCACCACGAGGTGCCAGCCAGCGGGTGCCTTGGCGTGAGCTTTATGTGCTGCGGCTCCCCCCTTGACGGGTGAGGGGCCAGCTGACGGGCCCGTCTCAGAACCTGCGAAGAACAAATAACAAGATTAGCTCACGGCTGTAGTCTGACCCACAAGGCTCAAGGATGTGAAAATGAACTTACCCCTAGCCCTCTTGGGGGCGGCGTTTTCTTCCTTGTGGAGCCTGACGTACTCCTCGGCCACAAGCCTCACGGCCTCCTCGAGCTCGTGGTTGGACAGTGCCACCAAATCGTTGGTGCCCGCCAACTGGCTTGAAGCCGTGACCTGCCGACTCACCATAGCGATCTGGTCATTTTCGTTCCAGCGAAATCGGTTTAGGGCAGAGGCATCGAGTCGGCTCCGCATGTGTTTGGTGATGATCCAGGTGTCCAAGGGGAATGGGAGGTATGAAACCATCCTGGGCATCAGGTTCATTGTTAGGGGGTTGAGGATGGCTTGGACGTGCTTGCACTCCCCGGGAGAGCCGAAGATTATGATCCCCTCCAGGCCTTTGAGCCACCCTGCCGACAAATGCGGCTCAAACCTGTTCTCTTCTGCCGAGGCTATACAAGACAAAATAACATGAGCAATAATATTGAGAGAAGGCACAGACCCAAAAATCACGACCTAACACTTACTCTGCAAGAAGGTTGAGGGAACTTGGAAATGCTCTCCGTTCACCCAAAGGGAGCACCACGCCCCTCCAACGGCATAAAGCCTGACGTGAGAGTCCCATTATTTGTCCAACCACGGCAACCCCCAAAAGATGTGATGTCCTGGCAGCAATTGGAGGTAGAAGGTGGGGTAGGAGCCTTTCTTAGGGATGAGGATAAGCTTATAAGTATAAAAGACCACCTCCAGGTCAATATGCATGTTATAGATAACTAACAGGGCAGAAAACCCCATCGAAATCATGATCCTATTTGCATTCAGCTACATCAGATGGATTCCCATCAGAGCAAAGAATTGGTGGATCAGGGGAGGAAGAGCGAATCGCAGCCAATCCAGATGCTTTCTGCCTAGGATGATGGAACCCTCGGGGGTGCAAGGACGAAGATACCAGTCCGCAGGGCCCTCAACCCGTTGTAGCATTACTCCTTCGGGGAGGCAGAGTTGCCTCCTCAGTGAATCTAGCTCTGAATCCATAACGGAGCACAATTCCTAGTTTTGACTTGAAGCCATTGTTCTGAAATACGACTGAAAGATTAAAAGTCTTTAGAGAGGAAGGAAGCGGAAACCCTAGGATTTTATGAGGCTAGAATGATTGAAGATTTTAGTAAAGTGGCAAACGAACGCAATTGCGGCTTTTATAGAGGGGAAGCCGAAGAGTTTTTCTAGAAAAGGGAGAATAAGGGAGACCGAACAGTCGGAACTTCAAAATTTAAACAGATTTCGTGATATGGGATGGCGTGCCTCCGCATCGGTAAGAGGGGAACCACGTGCATCCCCCAGATTGGAGGAACGGAGAGATGATTTCCCCATTTGATGGATACAAATCTGTCAAGTAGGGAAATGGGGGCAGTTGTGGGACCTGTTCCCAAGCCATACGTCACGTGGATGGCCGAGCAGTTAAATAGATCATAAAAGGGGTCTAGCATCTGACAGGTGTCGAGAGTGATTAGTTAAAGGCCACGCGGGTCGCACGTGATCTTACAATCGGCCATTGGGCCGTCCGAAGTTAGGGCCGAGCCCATCACAGACCTTGGATAGTCTTGGCCCAGTCTGACCCTTACCTCGACAGCTGGGGGGGTCGGAATCCCCAAGGGTCTTCCACCTGAATACAATAGCCCTTACCTCGACAGTTGGGGGGTCAGAAGCCCCAAGGGTCTTCCACCTGAATACAATGGAAAGTAACTCACGACTCCAGACCCAGGCAGAGCATTTAATGCGATCCTGGGTAGGCGTGTGCAAAGGGCAAGCCGTCCTGATAGAACGGTGATTTACCCAAATCTCACCCCTAACAGATTCAAGCCGTAGGAGGCGGTAGAAATCAGGCTACGGTGATACAGAGGAGATCACGGAAATCTCGGCCCGTGACTTCTGAAAAAGACTTTGAGCAGAAAGGTACTCAGTCCTGAGATTGAGACCCGCATGGTTCACGGACTATACATATATGAGCCATGCCTTCCCGAGAGGGGCATGTACGCTTACAAAAAGAAATATATAAAAAAGCTTATGATTAAGAAAAAAAAGATATACTCATACTGAACTATTTCCTTGTTACCCTGTATCAAAGAAAAACCATTGACTTAAGCATCGGAGAGTTTTTGCAGATAGCCATCCCCGCCTCTCAGACCCTGCTTAGAGTTCAGAGTACTTTGGGATAGCGAGAACACGTGGAGAATATAGCATCAGGGTTAGAAACCCACTCCAACAATACCCAAATTAATTAAATCAATAAAATAACAATTATAATCTAGATAAACAAAAGTGAAAATGCGGAAAGAAAAACCAATACACAAAGAACCATCGGAGACTGAAAAAATTTGTGTCCACGATCCAAATTGTATGCTTTATAATGTTATAAAACCATGGAGTTCCTCTTCTATATTGTGTCCCATCTCAGAGGTTCAATCCCCTTCAAGTCTCTCAACCTCTATAGCTCTCCTTCAACTGTGGCTTGTAGAACCCATACTATCATAAAATTGAATGCTACAACGACATTGACGCAGATGGCCTCGACCCAATAAGCCAAAGCGCAACAATGGGCACCTTGTTCCTTTTTTCTCTGACGGCGAACTCCAACTTCGCAATTCACTATTTCGAATTGCCAATGTTCAAGGACTGTATGCCCGTGTGGTCGAGGTGTCATTTTTAAAAAATATACCATATAGAAAGAATTAATTTACGAGTACTGTATATTTGAGATAATTTATAAAAATACCATATTTTGAAAAATCCCACACTGATTTAGAAGGAACTCCTTGAAGTAATCCAATTGACTACTTTGATTATATTTGAAAAATTCTAACGTTAAATCTAAAGTGTTATTGTTCTAAATATTTATGAAAATTAGTATATTTATAAATAAACTTTTAAACACTGATACTTTTAAAATAAATCCAGAATTTTTCAAAAAATTCAACCCATTCGAGATAATTAGGCCCTGCAATTTTAGGAAAAAAAAAATTGAAGGATACAATTGTTTGTGTTTTTTTTAGGTCCGGTAAACTTTTATTAGAAAAATGATATTTTGTAAAACTATTTAGAAAAATACCATTTCATAAAATAGTAACTAGTAACCAAAAAAATTGGTAACTAGTAACCATTTTTAAAAATAATATTTTTTTAATTTTATTTTAAAGAGTGATATTTTTCTGATGAGAATCGTACAAAAATTGGGGAAAAAAAATCATGACATCCATATTTTTGTAATTCTTTTTAGGTTTTTATAGGTAAAAGTGTTAGAAACCTATTTTTAAAATTTTCACATTTTTTGCTTAGTTTTTTTTGTAGAAAGTGGAATGCTTTTTTCATGGTTAAATTAATCCTATCCATGTTATTTTCTAATCCATATATTTACTGCAGAAAATTGATAAATGACTAGTATTCACAATCTATTTAGATATTATCCTTTTCTAATTAATTATTTTTTTTTAAGAATTATACCCGTTTTAAATAGTGAAATGATTTGTGTAGCCCTCCACTTAGATAGCACAAAAAAGTAAAGGCTTCTTAGAGAAATCCAGGCTCACAGGATTAAAAATTAGAAAATCCAGGATGGAATGATTTTTTTGTTTTGGAAAAATCAAGAATTGATTTAGAAAATTATCACTTCTAAATTTTTTTTAGAAAAATATTACTTTTAGAAATATTAAAAAATACTATTTTTTCAAAATTAGTATTTTTCAGTGTCACTTGACGTAACTAGTTAGGTTATTTTAGGTAACCAATTTAGTTACTTGAAGTAACTAATTAACTTACCTTAGCTAATTTAACAGGTTACCTCAAGTATCTCACAAATTAATAAAAAATAGTATTTTTTTTAATTAAATTGGGAATCTTTCATTTTTTTAAAACTCTTACCATAAAAAATCTAATTTCCTCAAAAGTAAAACCACTAGTTTACATTTGGAGTTATTTACAATGTAAAAAAAAGTAAGCTGCTCGTTAACATTCAAAATTATTTATCATGGTAGCAAATGAATCACTAGGTTACTTCATGGTAGCAAATAAATCACTAGGCTACTTCTTCGCTTAGCATTAACTGCAAAAAGAAATTCCGAAGAATAGACAATCTACAAAATAAATCAAAATAAATCTTGACTTATGGGATTATACCTCTGTATTTAATTTTTTGTTTTTAAATTTCTACCCTCTGTATGCAAATTTGGTGATTTGTATTATTTTAGTTCAAGTTATTTTTAATATATTTGAAATAACTAATGATGTATGCTCCTTTTTTTTTTTTTTTTTAATATTACCACCTGTATTATTATTTTCCAGCTTATTGACCATTCTTTATAGGTAAACGTCCTTTTTTTTTTTTTTAAATTAAGTGCCCTTTAAGGATATTAACCTGTATTATTATTTTCCAGCATTCTTCTGTACGCTTGCAGAACTAACTGCCTAGGGTTTCACAACCTTACTCGTTGGTACAACCATGCAATGATAAGTTGCATCTAAGCTAGACGTGAATTGAAGTTAAAATTAAAAAAAAAAAAACAAAGTGAATGTATTAACCAGTAAAAGCAAACACTAAAGATTTTTATTTCTTCTTAACTAATTCTCTCCAAATTATTTATGTCATTAATCTGAAATTATTCTCCCAATTGATAGTCAAGATCGGAACATTATCAATTTTGACCATCTTTTAAAATATGCGATGAAAAAAGATATAACCTCTGAATCAATTACAAAATTAGGACTTTCAATTAATAAAAATTTTAGAATTCAAAAATTATCTCCAACTTTACTTTATTCGAGAATTTTCGACCAAATTAAAAAAGTCAAAACTGAAAGATATGGAAAGATGACCGACAATATTCAGTCATAGTCAAAATTATTTGACTACAGTCAAACGATGGCTCAACTCTATTGTAAACTAGTCTAAAAATTTTGACTAGTGGCTCAATTTCAAGAAGATTTTTAGATGTTGCAATATTTCAGGAAAATCAACAAAATGTTACAACATTTTAGGAAAGTTAGAATTAATTGACAGATTTTTATGATTGCAAAAATGGGAGTATCAATTAGTATGCTTTCCCAAACGTTTTTATTTAGCTTTTAATGTTGATTTTTAGAGTTGGTGAGTGAGGCAAGGTTGCTCCATATAAATACTTCTTATGTATTTTGACTAGTTCTTCATTTAAAATATTTCTACAACCATTTGTGCTTAGGAAAGCTTTTTCTAGTGTTTTTTTTAGTGTTCTTACCTTTTTTCAGGAGAACAACTTCACATTTTCGGAAGAAGATTGATTTCACATTATTAAATGGAGTTTAAGAACAAAAAATCAACCAAAGTCGAGTAGTACTTGCTGAATAAGATTCGGATAATTAATTGAATACATTGAGTCAATTTAAAAAATAGATTCTCTTTTATTGTATAAGTCAATAATTGGTGTTTGTATCATTCACATAACTGCGAAAAAAAAAATTTTTGAAATTTGAATATTCTGCAATTTAAATCCTGAAATTTGGATCCTGTAAAATAATACTCTAAGATTAAGAATTTCTGAAAATTAATATCCTGTATAGATTTTTTGATCAATTTTTAAAACAAAAAAAATAATAATATCCTCCATTAAAATTAGATTAATTCATATTATTCATCTTAATTTTGAGAATATTATTATATTTTATCAGTTAAAATTATTCAAAAAGTCAACCTAAGTATTAATTTTAGAAATTCTTAATCTCATGATATTATTTTGCAGAATCTAAATTTTAAGATTTAAATTTCAGAAGAACTAAATCTCAAAATACTTTTTTTTTTTTCAGTTATCCTGAATAGATTATTACTAATTTGTTCAACCTTTTATCTTTGGGCGTGGCCATGGTATAGGCAATTGCTAATTAGCCACGTAAAAATCCTGTGTTCATTTCTACTTTCTATGTTAGTCATTTTAATTAGAGGTTGATATGAATTAAAATTTGGTAATACCTTGAAAAAGAGACCTAACACTTGAATTGAAGTCGAGCTTGTAATTCGATCTTGTTGATAAATAGCAGTGTTCATATAGCAAAATGTCACTTGTTACTGGTAAGGGATGCAATTGTTTATGAGTGTCCTCATAGCACTCTCTGTTTGCATCATTTTCAATTTGCTATATTAAAAATTTACTGTTATGCGGTCTAAAATCCTATGTCAGGTCGCATGAGTAGGAGTTAAGTTCGACTTCCTCCGTGTAAGTTATATGCGACCTCCTCTGTATAGGTTACGTGCGACCTCATCCGCATAGGTTACGTGCGACCTCCTCTGTATAAGTTATGAGCGACCTCCTCCGAAAGAAAAGGAATAAAGTCTTTGCTTCGTCAAACAGGTAACCTGTAAGGAAAGGGAAACATAAGTTTCTCTTTCATGATCGACCAGTTACCCGTTTTAAGTGGTTACCCAATTATGTTGTTACTCAAATTATATTACCCGATTGTATAGTTACCCGTTTTCACAATTAGGAATATTGAGTTATCCTCATCTATATAAAGGGAGCTCAATATTTCAGACGGGGGATTGGGATTTTCTGATTTCGAAATTTTAACTTCTAATTTGAGAGAGATTTCCAGACGAGACAATTGTAACTCTGAGTGCTTGTGATTCTCCAACAAATAGTGAAAAACAGTGGACGTAAGCTCATCTTTTTCAGGGCTGAACCACTATTAAATCCTCCCTCTTTATTTACTTTGATTAATAACCCAATTCACACAAGCCACATCTCTTAATTTTTTCTAAATTTATTGTTGACAAAACCTCTATCAACAATTGGCGCTAGAAGGAGGGCTATTCTGGCTAAAACAGTTTGTCAAATTTCACCTTTTTAATAATGGCAAACACCAGAAACACTACCAGAGTCATCGGAACTAGCCAAAACCAACCCCAAAGCATTGCTGCTATACAGGAAGATCCCGCTCAGGATCAGCCTACTATGACCGTAGTAGAAAACCTTTCTCAGAGACAGGATCGCATGGAGGAGACACTAGTGAACCTTCAGCAAGTCACTAACCAGATCAATGACACCCTGTGACGACTTGCTGAAGGGCAGATGGTGAACCCACTACAGCACGAACATCCCAAAGAACGTCCTGCTCAACTACCTGAGAGAGGAATACAGATCCTAGAGACAAGAAGACGCGACCAGCCAAGAACCCAGCAAGAGCATCATGAAGATCGCATCTCCAAAGAAAAAAGGCAATGTCACAAACTTGCCTCCAGAATCTGGTACGGAGAGTTCAAGTACTAACCGTGATCGTGGACAACCTTCTCATAAATCCACTAATAGTCAAGATCGCTTGAGCAGTGAACAAAAAAGACTATCGAGAAGCGTCTTCGAAAGGATCAGCAGAGAGTCGAGACAAGATCCTACAGACCTAAGACAATACTTAGAGCGATGACGTAGCTATGATCGATCCATATCGCATCATAATGACCAAAGCTGGTCTCGTCGCACTATTTCGCTGGATTCTTCTCACAGGTCGCAGAAGACTCTGCCTGACCAACTCGCTGTGCATCGAGATAACGATCAAAGACCGCCTTTGCCGCCAGTAAGAGATAATGCTTTCCCTCCAAATGTCAATGTTCATAATTTAAGGATCGCATTAGACGCACTTACTGGTTGAGACGATAAGCTCACTGATGGGTATCGTCAATCGCCATTCAGCGAGGAGGTTCGAGCTGCAGCCCTTCCCACTGGATTCAGACTTCCCACCATTAAAACTTTTGATGGGAAAACTGATCCACAGGACCATATGGATCACTTTAGTAACTTGATGGAACTACATCGTGTCAATGATCATGTACGTTGCAGATGTTTTGCTGTAACTCTCTCGGGAGCAGCAAAGAAGTGGTTCCGAGGAATCAAATCTGGCTCGATCTTGTCCTGGCAATAGCTTCAGATGGCGTTCTTGAGACAGTTTCAAGCTGCCAAGAATTTCACAGTTCCACTTGTTAACTTGTCTGCAATCTGTCAAGGTCCAGAGGAGACTCTACGATCTTATCTCAATCGATTCACCTCAGAGTTAGCAAAGGTCAATAACCCACCTGAGGGAAGAGTTCTAACTCTCATGATGGCCGGGGTGCGACCAGAAACTAAACTTTGGGAAGAATTGCTTAAGCGAGAACGTAGAACTCTAGAAGACTTCTACTGAAGGGTTGGTCGTCATCTGAGAGTTGAATCTTCGCGTGAGAATCTTCAAAAGACGAAGAAAGAAAGAAGGAAAGATGCGACTAAAGACGCGGTTATTACCAACAATAACGGTAATAAGAAAAACAAAAAGAATAATGAACAGCCGACGGAGAATCAGCCTAGACCCAAAAAATAGGAGATTTCAAGAGCTCCCATATAGTTCAACAATCACACCGAGTTAAACGCTCCCATAGATCATATCTATGCGGTCACAAACCAAAAAGAGCGATACCGTCAACCAGAACCGATGAAGCGGGACAGGGCAAAGCGCGACCCCAACAAGTTCTGCCGGTACCACAATGATATTGGGCATGATACTAACGATTGCTTTGCCCTGAAGGATGAAATTGAAAGGCTGATTAAAGAGGGGCGACTGCGACAGTACACCAGGCAGAACGACAAAAGGCGAGAAGAGAACCAACAGCGACCTCCAGAAATCCAGCGTGAAGTCCGAACTATCTTCAGAGGATCGCATGTTGGTGGAGATTCGAAAAGAGCTCAAGACAGGTATGCACGAGAAGCTCGACAACAGCCATTAACTAACGTCATGTATCTTGAGCAGTGACCACGCAAGCTTCAGCGAGTACTGGACATGGACATTACCTTCACAGAACAGGACGCAAGGGAAGTCCATTATCCGCATATGACACGTTGGTCATAAAAATTAACTGTGGAAGCACACAGTTATGGCGAGTATTGATTGATAACAGGAGTGCTGTGGACATCCTGTACTTCGACGCCTTTAAGAAGATGGGGTTAAATGAGAGTGACTTGAAGCCTACCACTACTCCATTCTATGGTTTCACTGGTGACAGCCTGATGCCTATGGGCATGATTGAATTGATGGTCAGCATTGGAACCTATCCTAGGGTTTCAGCGATAATGACCCAGTTTTTGGTGGTAGATTGCCCCTCTGCTTTCAATGCTATGCTGGGAAGACTGACACTAAGGGAACTTCGAGCCGTCACCTCGATCTACTATCTCACTATGAAGTTTCCGACCCAACACGGGGTAGGCGAGGTGTGAGGAAACCAATATGATGCGAGGACTTATTATAACAACTCGCTAAAACTTGCAGCAAAGGATGCGACATCCCACACAATGATGATCCAACTGCCAGAGGAAGCGCTAGTAGAGGCAGTGAGAAAAGCGTCAGTCGAGGCAGCGGGCAAAGCGTCAATCGAGGCAGCGGGAAAAGCGTTAGTCGAGGCAGTAAGCAAAGCGTCAGTCGAGGAAGCGAGCAAAGCGTCAGTCGAGTCGTCAGACAAAGCATCAGTCGAGTCATCAGACAAAGCGTCAGTCGAGTCGATAGTGAAAGCATCAATCGAAACGACCAGTGAAGATTTCGATCCTCGAGAAATAGATGAAGAGGTCAGAACTGGACCCATTGAAGATCTGGAGGACTTATCATTCGACATGTCTTCCAAGACTTTAAAGAT
>JXTB01000419.1:347121-361391 GCA_002914805.1 Parasponia andersonii
GTATCCAGATCAACCGATAAATGCCAACCTTTCTTTGAAGTATTGAAAGGATCAAAGAGGTTCGAATGGATGAAAGAATGCGAGCAGGCATTCCAGGAGTTGAAAAAACACTTGGGCTCTCCTCCACTCTTCTTGAAGCCAAACCCAGGAGAAGAATTATGCTTATATCTCACTGTTTCCAAGTATGCGACGAGTGCTGCATTAATTCGCGAGGAGGGAAATATTCAGTGACCTGTCTATTATGTAAGTAAAAGATTACTTGACGCCGAAACCAGATATCCAGAGATGGAGAAATTGGCGCTAGTGCTCTCATTGCATCAAGAAAGCTTCGACCTTACTTCCATGCTCACTCCATCAGGGTTTTCACGAATTTCTCGTTGAAACAGGTCTTACAGAAACCTGAGCCGTCAGGACGGCTGCTTAACTGGGCTATTGAATTGAGTCAATTTGACATTAGTTTTCAACCTCGCACTACCATAAAGGGTCAGGCCCTCGCAGATTTTATTGCAGAATTTACATATGATGTCGATCTTCCCATGGGAGTACTCGAAAAACCCACTTCAGACACATCAAGGTTGTGGAAGCTATATGTTGATGGGTCATCGAATGAAAATGGAGTAGGTGCGGGCCTAGTTTTAATCAGTCCTGAAGGGCACAACATTCATTGTGCACTTCGCTTCAAATTCCCAGCGTCGAACAATGAGGCTGAGTATGAAGCGCTGATAGCTAGGCTAAAGATCGCACAGGAAATGAAGGTCGAGATAATTGAAGTCTACAGCGACTCCCAACTGGTCGTTTGTCAGGTTAAGGGCAACTATCAAGCGAGAGGAGAGAGAATGATGGCTTATTTGCAGAAGGTGCAGCAATTGTTCTCAACATTCACTGCTTATAACATTCAGCTCCTTCCTCGCCTTGAAAATGCCCGGGCGGATGCACTTGCTAAGCTCGCTTCGACGAAAGATGCAAAGTTGTTGAAGGTAATTCCTGTTGAATTTCTCATATCGCCAAGCATCGAGGCCGAACCCCAAGTAGCTATGCCAGTTGACGAAAAACCATCGTGGATGGATCCCATAATACAATATATACAAAATGGCGATCTTCCTGAGAACAAAGACGATGCAAAGTGACTCCACATGAAGGCAGCCCGCTATATCATCCAGGATGAAAAGCTTTATCGAAAGAGTTTCAGCTCGCCATTATTATTGTGTGTCAATGATGAAAAAGCATGCTATATTATGAGGGAAATTCACGAAGGAATATGTGAAAATTATTCTAGGGGGCAGGCACTTGCAAACAAGATTCTTCGACAGGGGTATTTTTGGCCGACTATGAAGAAGGATACATTAGAATTTGCTAGGAGGTGTGATAAATGTCAACGATTTGCGACTATTCCTAGAAAACCACATGTTCCTTTAACTTCAATGACTAGTCCATGGCTATTTGCTGTTTGGGGAATTGATATTATCAGGATGCTGCCATTAGCGCGAGGTGGTTTGAAGTATGCGGTGGTCGTAGTTGATTATTTTACAAAATGGACAGAAGCCGAGGCCTTGAGCACCATTTCCGCGAAGAAGATGATAGATTTTGTTTACAAATCTATAATCTGCTGTTATGATATACCGCATACCATAATTTCTGATAATGGAAAACAATTCGACTGTGATGAGTTTCGTGACTTCTGCAACAATTCGGGCATCAAGAAGAGTTTCTCCGCTGTTGTTCATCTGCAAGCCAATGGGTAGGTCAAAGCGATAAACAAAATACTCAAGCAGAATATGAAGACAAAACTGGAGAAGCATAAAGGAGCTTGGCCAGAAGTACTTCCAGAAGTTTTATGGACTTATCGCACCACACAACGAACCACTACTGGAGAGAGTCCATTCTCTTTGGCTTATGGATATGAAGTGATGATCCCTGTTGAAATTGGTGCGGGCTCCCAGAGGAGATCTGTTTATGAGCAAAATCAGAATGATGTATTATTGAGAATTGAACTCGATCTTTTAGAAAAACGACGTGAACAATCTCAGCTCCGAATTGCATCATATCAACGATGCACTGCTCGACATTATAACTCCAAAGTCAAAGGTAGACATTTTGGGCCTTCTTGGGAAGGGCTTTATGTTATTGATAACGTCATTCGACCTGGGACATATAACCTAGCTCGCATCGGTAGACAAAAGATCGAGCATGCTTGGAATGCAGAACAACTTCATCGTTATTATCAATGAATCTTCTTGTTTATCTTCAATGGCCTACTGTATCTTCGTTATTTCATCAATAATATTTCTTCGGCTATTACTTCAACTTTGTTTGATTCACCTTCGGCAGTTTTCAGACACTATGAAACTTGGGGGGTAGTAGGATCAGAATTTTATCTCCTACTTGTTTCCATTCATCTTTTTATAGTTTTATGGCAGTTTTCGAACACTATAAAACTCGGGGGGCAGTAGGATCAGATTGTTATCTCCTACTTGTTTCCTAAGGGACTATGCAAACGTCCATTTAGAGGAGATGGAGTTTTAGATCGTCAAAGTATCTGAAATTCCTTAAAATCCTAGGATTTTCTCCTCGCTTCATGCCTCAGCATATCGTATTACGCAATTTCCCTCTTCGAACAAAAAAAGTAACTAAGCCAAATGTTCATTGTTCGATGTGATATATTGCTATATCCTATTTTGACGTGGAACTTTTGAAACAGTTGAGTTTGCATCACTCATATCGACTATTTTCTTAAGCGACCTAACCTATCCTAACACTTAAAACTCGTTTTAAGTTAGTTGGATTCAAATCGCTAAAAGCGTATTGATCAGTCACTTAGTGATTGACTACTTGGTTAAAATTATTATTGTGTTATTTTGCAGGAACATCCGAGGGAAATTATAATATTTATTAAAATTTATTCACTCGTACATATTGTTCTAAAAATATTTTTTTTAAGAAAAAAAAAATATACAGGTGCTATGCGGAAGGGCTCACGCTGCCATCTCCAGCTTTGGCAGTAACCTCCCTCCAACTTTGGACGAGCTCGACCACGTCCTCGCCAAGGATGGAGAAGTCAAAATCCGGATGCTTGCAGAAAATATTGAAAATGATGGTCGACGAGGCGATATCACTAGCTTTATCTTCGAGCTCTTTGACTTCAGTCGTCTTGAACTCCTCAATAGCTTTGTGAACCGCCTCAGTGATTGCTTCCCTCATGCGATCTGGATGCTCAGAGATGGTCTTCTCGAGCTCTTTGACTTTCTCCTCGAGATTCTCCTTCTCGAGTCTCTCCTTAGCCAGGTCTTCAAGCATCTGCTACCTCTCAACGTTGAAGGCCATTTTCTCCTCCTCTCGAGCTTTCTCTGAATTCTCGAATGCTTGGGTTATTTCTTCATTTTTTCTGCCTTCTCCAAGCATTCGAGAACCGGGTCGTGTATCAGGACAGCAGCAGCCGCGGTCTGAAAAATCTAGTCATTAGTACCAGGAGAATACATTCGAGGAGAGAATAAAAAAGTACTTACATTGGCTAGCATCCTCATCGCGGAACCGAAAGCGATCTTGGTAGATCGTCGCTTCATCCGCTCCCAGCCTTCCTCAGTCGTGAAGTGATCAATGAAGGCTGCGCTCATACCAGCCTTCTCTGGTAATTGGTCGAGGAGCGCGAAGAGCTCTTCATCCTTATCTGCTAGGATCGGTTCCGAAGAAGTAGCAGCCTCTCTAGGTGGTTCGGGATGACTTGTTGACTGAGACTGTAGTGGAGGCGAGCTTGCTGGGAAGTCCTCGAAGGCAACTTTTCTTTTCTTGGAGCTGTCAACCTTCTCTTTCCCTTTCGATGACGGAGTACTCTCGGGTGTCTTGGTTTTTGCCATGGACCCGAGAGTTGAGGGTGGTGCTTGCAAGCCACTACCGATAACCATCTCTGTACAGATATGTCAATGAGCGAGGAGATATAATATAAAGGTAATTAGAATGCATATATATAAAGGTAATTAGAATGCATATATATGATTACCTTCTTGTGGAGCTGGTTGAGGAGCTGGTGGTGACGCTGTCTCTAGAGAGGAAGGTTCCGAGGTTGGAAGGGTGGCTGGTGCTTTTCATTTTCTAGTTCTGGAAGACGAGGGACCTAAATCCGTCCTTTTCCTTGGCCTCTTCTTCGAGCTCGATGGTTTAGACGAAAGGACCGGGGGGTCTGGGAATGCGGCTCCCTTTGGAAGCAGACCACAAGCGACCAGGTTATTTGAAGTACCTAGTACCTTCCAATTAAATTCCTCAATTGGAAGGTCGTTGATTTTATATACCCTTGCGAGCTGTTCCCTAGAAAGTCCAGGTCGATCCCTATTATCTGCGATGACATTCGAATGCGATCAGTATAAAAGTAACAAAATAGAGAGGCGATAAATTGGAAGACTACCTACTGGGATTTTGAAAGAAGCCGTTAGCCATATAGTCAAAGTGGAAAAATAGATTTTTCCATTTTCCCATGTTGTTGCGAACCCCGTAGATTATTTTTATTGCCCGGTTCGACCATTTGCTCACATAGAAGAAGCCAAGATCTGACGGATTTGATTTCACTTGGTAAAACCAGGCGAATTCTTCAAGAGAAGGGGTCTCTAAACCTAATTTATGGTACAGTATATACAAACCTACCATATATCTATAGGTATTAGGGGTCATTTGAAAAGGGACGACCCCATAGTAGTCAATAATTGATTTTATATACGGATGGAGTGGGAGATGCACGCCACACTTGAGGACTGCTTCAGAAAAAGAAGCGAGTCCATATGGTGGAGTGTGTGGTCGGTTAAATTCCATAGGTAGGCGAAGGAGTATGGCGATCTTATAGCTGCTCGCGATTTTGCTGAGTTCGTTTGATGTACAGCTTGTCTTTATATTGGTGCATGACCAATTCCCCTCTATGTATTGATAGCCCGATGAAAATGCAGGGGCATCCCTGATATGTCGGGGCCACTGGTCTTGGGGGAGATCGCCTATGCGAGGACTACTTTGCCTAACCCTTGTTATTTCTACCTCGGGTTCCAGCTCAAGGTAGTCTTCAAGGTTGATGGAGCTAACACTTGAGTCAGATTCTCTAGAAAACGCATTCCCTTCCCTAAATTCCTCACTACTAGACATCTGAAAAGAAATACAGATGGATTTAGTCCTATGCGAGCATCGAGGATTCTCACTATGCCAGTACTTTGGGAATTCATCCTAGGATTGTACTAACAAGCAAGTTCATTGATTTATTCCTAAGAGGTCTACGGATTCATAAAAATTGTTTGAGCAGTTCGTCAGAAAATAAATGTTCATGCAGTTTGTCAGAAAATAAATGTTCGAGCAGTTCGTTAGAAAATAAAATAGGGTATCAGACCCTAGAAATTCTTCTCATGGGTTTCTCTGACTATTAGCTAGAGAAGTCTACTTTATGAACCGAAAAAGGGAGAAAAATAATTCCCATTTCACTTCGTTCTAATGTGGGATGTATTTCTATTCCTAAAAATTGAAATTGTTTTTCCAAGAACAGACCGAAAAATAAAAGAGAAGAAATGAACTAACTTTTCTTCAGAAGCGGAGGGATTGAGATGGTTTGAACTCCGTCGGAGAAGGTACTGGAATTGTGCGAGCTAAAGGACGAAACAGTGCTGTAGGGTTCTCTGAAACTTTGGGATTCTTTAAGAAAAAATAGAAACAGTGTAATGGAACAGAAATGGATTGATTTCTGATATTTATACCCTAAGCACCGTTAAATCACAGCCATAGATCAAGGTATTTAATTTTCAGATCTAAAGGCTGAAGTTCATGTGGGATTTGATTTTTTCCGAAGATAGATCAGAATATTTCAAAATTTGAAAAGATTTGGTTTAAAAATGACGGTTGGCATCATCGATATCCTTGACTCTCCTCGAGTTCTACTATCTATCTTAGAAAAGGCAACACGTGTTTTCGTCTGTCAGAAAAAGGTATGCACGATCTTGAGAAAGATGAGATTTGAGATCTGACGACTCTTTGACTTTTCAAAGATCTTAAATCTAGGTCGTGACATCGTATTTTTTAAAGTTCGCACTCACCTACATTAAAAGGAAGCTCCATTTTGTCCTAAAGAACTAATGGAGTTGGGGGGCAATTGTTATGCGGTCTAAAATCCTATGTCTGGTCGTATGAGTAGGAGTTAAGTTCGACCTCCTCCGTGTAATTTATGTGCGACCTCCTCCGCATAGGTTAAGTGCGACCTCCTCCGCATAGGTTACGTGCGACCTCCTCTGTATAAGTTATGAGCGACTTCCTTCGAAAGAAAAGGAATAAAGTCTTTGCTTCGTCAAACAGGTAACCTGCAAGAAAAGGGAAACAGAAGTCTCTCTTTCATGATCGACCAGTTATCCATTTTAAGTGGTTACCCAATTATGTTGTTACTCAAATTGTATTACCCGATTGTATAGTTACCCGTTTTCACAATTAGAAACATTGAGTTACCCTCTTCTATATAAAGGGAGCTCAATGTTTCAGACGGGGGATTGAGATTTTCTGATTTCGAAATTCTAACTTCTAATTTGAGAGAGATTTCTAGATGAGACAATTGTAACTCTGAGTGCTTGGGATTCTCCAAAAAATAGTGAAAAACAGTGGACGTAAGCTCATCTTTTTCGGGGGTGAACCACTATAAAATCCTCTCTCTTTATTTGCTTTAATTAATAACCTAATTCACACAAGCTACATCTCTTAATTTTTTCTAAATTTATTGTTGACAAAATCTCCATCAATAATTACCAAAAATAAAAAGTAAAAAATAAAAGCTTGGACTCTTTACTAGTAAGAAATGGAAATATAAAACTTCTTTTCTCGGCTTTCCCCAGAAGGAGAAGTAAATTAGTTAATTAAACAAGAACAATATTACCTAATTATTTTTATACATATTTGGAAGAGATTAATCTACCCTGCTAGGGGTTAGATGGAAATATGGAAGTTGATATAATCTTCTTGATGAGTTGGATAATTGAGTAAGCAAGAACATGAGTAGAGGAATCTTCGGCACTATAGTTCATAGTCTCTCTGAAAGAAGCATGAACTCTTAGAGCATCTTCCAATCCCACGCCGACACCGAGGCCAGCTTGCTCATCTTTAATGGCTTCCTCGCAGAAACCACAGACCCAAACCCAGCCAAAGCGAGCCTTGATGCACCCAATGTATCCCATGGTGCACTCCTCCCACAGCCCGCACATTTTGGTATCTTCACCATCTCTTCACTGTCCATATTAAGTAGTACGACTCTTGCCCTTCTCCTCTTACTTAAAAAGCTCGCTAGTGGTTTTGTGAAATTCAAACGTAGTTTCTTTATTTATTCGTCTTTGTGCTTTTTTTTTAATTTTTTTTTGAGTGGGGTCTTTGTGCTTTTATACGTGCGAATTGAAGGAATTAGGACATGTATTTTTGGAGAGAGAAGAAAAGATTTAACGCAAAAAGAAAATATCTTTTAAGAGCCTATCTTGTGGTTCATCCTTTAGGATATAATATTTTTTTTAATTTCATTTTCTATCTTCTTCAATGAAAAGGTGTAGCTAGCAGCTATAGCTTCCGAGAATTTACGAATTTAATATAGTGTTTTTACATTATTGTGGTTTTTTTAGCATTGTAAGTTGAATAGTGTTGTGTGGTCTAAAAACTTATATGATTGGTCTATGTCAAAAGGGGAAAGAGTTGACCAAGAGGACATGCCAGGTCACATAAGTAAAGATTAAGTGCGACCTCTTCCAAAAGAGATAAGTGCGACTTCTGCCGAAAGAGTTAAGTGCGACCTCTGCTGAAAGAGTTAAGTGCGACCAGAATGAAAAAGAAATTAGACTAAGCTTCGCTAAACGGGAAACCTACAAAGAAAGGGAAACAAGTATCTAGATGGAGATCAGCCGATTATTTCGTTTAGGATATTATCCAATTATATTATTACTCAAATTATATTTCATAATTATATACTTATCCGTTTTTACAATTAGGAAATACTGAGTTGTCTTTACCTATATAAAGGGAGTTCAGTATTGTAAAAGGGGGTTCGGAAAAAAAATAGGAGAAAACATTACTTTGAGTTAATCTCTCTCTCAACTTAGGGAAAACGAAATTCTTGTAATTCTCCAGAAAAATAGTAAAAAACAGTGGACGTAGGCTCATCTTTTTTGGGGCTAAACCATTATAAAATTCTTGCCTCTTTATTTGCTTTGATTGATAACCTTTTTCACACAAGCCATATCTTACAAAATTCTCAAATTTATTGTTGACAAAACCTCCATCAATGATTGGCGCTAGAAGGAGGGCTATTCCGGCAAAACAAAAATGTCAATCAAGAAGCGTCTTCGAAAAAAGCAGCAGAGAGTCGAGACAAAATCCTGCACACCTAAGACAACACTTAGAGTGGCGACGTAGTTATGAACGATCCGTATCGCATCTTAATGACCAAAGCTGATCTCGTCGCACTATTTCACTGGATTCCTCTCACAGATCACAAAAGACTCTACCTGACCAACCTGCCATACATCGAGATAACGATCAAAGACCGCCCTTGCCGCTAGCAAGAGATAATGCTCTCCGTCCGATGTCAATGTTCACAATTTAAGGATCGCATTAGACGCACTTGCTGGTTGGAACGATGAGCTCGCTGATGGGTATCGACAATCGCCATTCAGCGAGGAAGTTCGAGCTACTGCCCTACCTATTGGATTCAGACTTCCCACCGTAAACACTTTTGATGGGAAAACTGATCCACAGGACTATATGGACCACTTCAGCGACCTGATGGAACTCCATCATGTCAATGATCATGCATGTTGTAGATGTTTTGCTGTAACTCTTTCAGGAGCAGCAAAGAAGTGGTTTTGAGGACTCAAGTCCGGCTCAATCTCGTTCTGGCAACAACTTCAGACGGCGTTCTTGAGATAGTTCCAAGCTGCAAAGAATTTCATTGTTCCACTTGTTAGCTTGTCTGTAATTCGACAAGGTCCAGAGGAAACTCTACGATCTTATCTCAATCGATTCACCTCAGAGTTAGCAAAGGTCAATAACCCACCTAAAGGGGGAGTTTTAACTCTGGGAGGAATTATTTGAGCCAGAATGTAGAACTCTCGAAGACTTCTACCAAAGAGTTGGTCGGCATCTGAGGGTAGTATCTTCGCGCGAGAATCTTTAAAAGACAAAGAAGGAAGAAAAGATACTACTAAAGACGCGATCACGACCAACAATAAGGGTAATAAGAAAAATAAAAGGAGTAATGAACAGTTGATGGAGAATCAGCCTAGAACTAAAAAGCAGGAGCTTTCAAGAGCTCCCATGAGATTCAACAATCATACCGAATTAAACGCGCCCATAGATCATATCTATGTGGTCACAAACCAGCAGGAGCGATACCATCAACCGGAACTAATGAAACGGGACCGAACAAAGCGTGACCCTAACAAGTTCTGCCGGTATCACAATGACATTGGACATGATACCAATAATTGCTACGCCTTGAAGGATGAAATTGAAAGATTGATTAAAGAAGGGCGACTGCGGTAATACACCAGGTAGAGCAACGAAAGGCGAGAAGAAAACCAACAGTGACCTCCAGAAATTCAACAGAAAGTATGAACTATCTTTGGAGGACCGCATGTTGGTTGAAATTCAAAAAGGGCTCAAGATAGGTATGCACGTGAAGCTCGACAACTGCCATTAGCTAACGTCATGCACCTTGAGCAGTGACCAGAAAAGCTTAAACGAGTACCGGATATGGACATTACTTTCACAGAACAGGATGCGAGGGAGGTCCATTATCCACATAATGATGCATTGGTCATAAAAATCAATTGTGGAAGCACGCAGTTATGGCGAGTATTGGTCGATAACGGGAGTGCTGTTGACATCCTGTACTATGACGCCTTTAAGAAGATGGAGTTGAATGAAAGTGACTTAAAGCCCACTGTCACTCTGCTCTACGGTTTCACTGGTGACAGCCTAATGCTTATGGGCATGATTGAATTAATGGTCAACGTTGGAATCTATCCTAGGGTTTCAATGATAATGACCCAATTTTTGGTGATAAATTGCCCTTCTGCATTCAATGCTGTGCTGGGAAGACCGATATTGAGGGAACTTTGAGCTGTCACTTTAATCTATCATCTCACTATGAAATTTCTGACCCAACACGGGGTAGGCGAGGTACAAGGAAACCAATATGATGCGCGGACTTGTTATAACAATTCGTTGAAACTCGCAGCAAAGGATGCGACGCCTCGCACAATGATGGTCCAGCTACCAAAAGAAGTGTCAGTTGAAGTGTCAGGCAAAGCGTCAGTCGAACCGTTAGATAAAGCATCAATTAAAATGACTAGTGAAGACTTTGATCCTCGAGAAATAGACGGAGAGGTCAGAACTGGACCCATTGAAGATCTAGAGGATTTACCATTTGACATGTCCTCCAAGACTTTAAAGATTGGAACGAAGATTCAAGAACCTGTGCGAGCTTCATTAGTCGCTTTTCTGAAATCTAACATGGATGTCTTCGCATGGCAACATTCGGACATGGTAGGGATCGATTCGAATATCATATGCCACTGTCTTAACATAGACCCAACAAAGAAGCCTGTACGGCAGAAAAGAAGAGCTATGAATCCAGAGCGCTATGTCGCGTTGAAAGAAGAGGTGGAGAAGCTGCTCAAAATTGGATTTATAAGGGAATCTTTTTACCCTAACTAGCTTGCTAACCTGGTTTTGGTAAAGAAACCCAATGGGAAGTGGAGAACATGCATCGATTTCACCGATCTCAACAAAGCATGCCCGAAGGACAGCTTCCCCCTTCCGAGAATCGACCAGCTTGTAGATGCGACATCGGGGCATGAACTCTTAAGTTTCATGGACGTGTATTCTGGATACAATCAAATCCCCATGTACGAGCTAGATGAGGAGCATACCTCGTTCATCACTGATCGAGGATTATACTGCTACAAGAAGATTCCTTTTGGACTCATCAACGCAGGAGCGACCTACCAATGTCTTGTTAATATGATGTTTGCAAAACAAATTAGCAAGATAATAGAGGTATATGTCGACGACATGTTGGTGAAGTCGGAAAAAGCCGAAGATCACATCAAGCATCTTGATGAGATGTTCAAAATTCTCTGGAAATATCAAATGAAGTTGAATCCCCAGAAGTGTGCATTCGGGATAGGATCTGGAAATTTTCTGGGTTTCATGGTCAATCAGCAAGACATTGAAGCTAACCCTCAGAAGATACGAGCGTTGATTGATATGCAATCTCCTCGTAAACCCAGGGATATACAGAGTCTAGCAGGAAGAGTGGCTGCACTGAGTCAGTTTGTATATAGGTCAACTGATAAATGCCAACTGTTCTTTTAAGTATTGAAAGGATTAAAGAGGTTCGAATGGACGGGAGAATGCGAGCAGGCATTCCAAGAGTTAAAAATACACTTTGGGTTCTCCTCCACTCTTGTCGAAGCCAAACCCAGGAGAAGAATTATGCTTATATCTCGCTGTTTCCAACTATGCGACGAGTGCTGCATTAATTCGCAAGGAGGAAAATATACAACGACCTGTGTTATGTATGTAAAAGATTACTTGATGCCGAAACTAAATACCCAGAGATGGAAAAATTGGCACTAGTACTCATCATCACATTAAGGAAGCTTCAACCTTACTTTCATGCTCACTCCATCAATGTTTTCACGAATTTTCTGTTGAAACAGGTTCTACAAAAACCTGAGGATTCAGGATGGCTACTTAAGTAGACCGTTGAATTGAGTTAATTTGACATCAATTTTCAACCTCGCACTGCTGTAAAAGGTCAGGCTCTCACAGATTTTATTGCAGAATTTATATATGATGTTGATCTTCCCACAGGAGTACTCAAAAAACCTGCTTTAGATACATCAAGGTTGTGGAAACTTTATATTGATGGGTCAACAAATGAGAATAGAGCAAGTACGGGCTTAGTTTTAATCAGTCCTGAAGGGCATAACATTCATTGTGCACTTCGCTTCAAATTCTTAGCGTCGAATAATGAGGCTGAATATGAAGCGCTGATAGCTGGGCTAAAGCTTGCATAGGAAATGAAGGTCGAGATGATTGAAGTGTACAGCGACTCCCAGCTGGTCGTTTGTCAGGTTAAGGGCGATTACCAAGCAAGAGGGGAGAGAATGATGGCCTATTTGTAGGAGGTATAACGATTGTTCTCGACATTCATTACTTATAACATTCAATTTCTTCCTCGAATTGAAAATACCCGAGCAGATGCACTTGCTAAGCTCGCTTCAATGAAAGATGCAGAGTTGAAGTTTGTCCCTGTTGAATTTCTTATATCGCCAAGCATCGAAGTTGAACCCTAAGTAACCATGCTAGTTGATGAAAGACCATCGTGGATGGATCTTATAATGCAATATTTACAAAATGGCGATCTTCCCGAAAACAAAGACGATGCAAAGTGACTCCCCATGAAGGCAGCTTGCTATATCATCCATGATGAGAAGCTTTACCGAAGAAGTTTTAGCTCGTCATTATTATTATGTGTCAATGAGGAAAAAGTACGCTACATTATGAGAGAAATTCATGAAGGAATATGCGGAAATCATTCTGGGGGGCAGGCACTTGCAAACAAGATTCTTTGACAAGGGTATTTTTGGCCGACTATGAAGAGGGATACAATGGAATTTGCTAGGATGTGTGATAAATGTCAACGGTTTGCAACTATTCCTAGAATACCACATGTTCCTTTAACTACAATGACTAGTCCATGGCCATTTGCTGTTTGGAGAATTGATATTATCGGGATGCTTCCATTAGCACGGGGTGGATTGAAGTATGCAATGGTCGCAGTTGATTATTTCACAAAATAGACTGAAGCTGAAGCCTTGAGCACCATTTCCGCAAAGAAGATGATAGATTTTGTTTACAAATCTATAATCTACCGTTATGGTATACCGCATACTATAATTTCTGATAATGGGAAACAATTTGCAGTATAATCTGCCGTTATGGAATACCGCATACTATAATTTCTGATAATGGAAAACAATTCGACTGCGATGAGTTTCGTAACTTCTGCAACAACTTGGGCATCAAGAAGAGTTTCTCTGCTGTTGTTCATCCATAAGCCAATGGGCAGGTTGAAGCGATAAACAATATACTAAAACAAAATATAAAGACGAAGCTGGAGGAGCATAAAGGAGCTTGGCCAGAAGTACTTCCAGAAGTTTTATAGGCTTATCGCACCACTCAACGAACCACTACTGGAGAGAATCCATTCTCTTTAGCTTACGGATATGAAGCAATGATCCCAATTGAAATTGGTGCGAGCTCTCTACAGCGATCTGTTTATGAGCAAGATCAGAATGATTTATTAATGAGAATTGAGCTCGATTTTTTAGAAGAAAGGCGTGAACAATCTCAACTTCGAATCGCATCATATCAAAAACGCACTGCTCGATATTATAACTCTAAAGTCAAAAGTAGACATTTTGAAGTTGGTGATCTTGTTCTTCGAAGAGTTCTACCTAATAATAAGGAGCATGGTGTTGGTGTATTTGGACCTTCCTGGGAATGACTTTATGTCATTGATGTCGTCATTCGACCTGGGACATACAAGCTAGCTCGCATCGGCAGATAAGAGATCGAACATACTTGAAATACAGAACAACTTCGTCGTTATTATCAATGAATCTTCATGTATTTTCAACGGCTTCCTGTATCTTCATTATTTCGTCATTCGACGTCATTTGTCAATAATATTTCTTCGGCTATTACTTCTTCATTTGATTCATCTCTTATAGTTCTATGGCAGTTTTCAGACACCATAAAACTCGGGGGGTAGTGGGATCAGAATATTATCTCCTACTTACTTCCTAAGGGACTATGCAACCTTGCTTCCTAAGGGACTATACAAACGTCCATTTAGAGGAGTTGGAATTTTAGGATTTTCTCCTCGCTTCATGCCGTAGTATGTTGTATTACACAATTTCCCTCCTCGAATAACAAAGCAACTAAGCAAAACATTCATTATTCGATGTGATATATTGCTATATCCTATTATACCATGGAACTTCTGCAAAACAGTATTGAGTGTGTATCACTCATACTTACTATTTTCTTAAGTGACCTAACCTATCTTAATACTTAAAACTCGTTTTAAGTTAGTTGGATTCAAATCGCCAAAAGTGTACTGATCAGTCACCTAGTGATTGACTACTTAGTTAAAATTATAATGTTGTGTTTTGATTATTTTGCAGGAATATATATCTGACAAGAAAAAAGCATTC
>JXTB01000419.1:361646-376736 GCA_002914805.1 Parasponia andersonii
GCATCCTCATCGCAGAACTGAAGGCAACCTTGGCAGATCGTCGCTTCATCCTCTCCCAGCCCTCCTCGGAAGTAAAGCGATCAATGAAGGCTGCGTTCATACCAGCCTTCTCCAGTAATTAATTAAGGAGTGTGAAGAGCCCCTCGTCCTTATCTACCAGGTTTGGTTCTGAAGAAGTGACAGTCTCCTTGGATGGTTCGGGATGGCTCATTGTTTGAGGCTGTGGAGGAGGCGAGCTTGCCGGGATATCCTCGAAAGCGACTTTTCATTTTTTGGGAGTGTCGACCTTCTCTTTCCCTTTTGATGACGATGGAGGAGTGCTCTCAGGTGTCTTGGATTTTGCCATGGACCCGAGAGTGAAAGGTGGTGCTCGCAGTCCGCTACCAATAACTATCTCTGTACAGATGTGTCAGCAAGCGAGGTGTCATAATACGATGATGATGAAAATATGTATATATATATAATTACCTTCTTGCTGTTGAGAAGCTGGTGGTGATGCTATTTCTGGAGATAATGGTTCCGAAGTTGAAGGGGTGGCAGGTGCTTTTCGTTTCCTAGGTTTGGAAGACGAGGCACTCTTTTCTATCTGCTTCCTCGGCTTCTTTTTCTTCGAGCTCGAAGGTCTGGACGAACGGACGGTGGGGTCAAGGAACGCGGCTCCTTTTGGAAGCAAACCACAAGCGACCAAGTTCTTGGAAGTCCTAAGCTTTTTCCAATCAAATTTCTCAATTGGAAGGTCGTTGATTTTGTACACCCTTGCGATATGTTCCTTGGAAAGTCTGGGCCGTTCCTTGTTGTCTGTGATGACATACGAGTGCGATCAGAATAAATATGATAATACAGAAAAAGGCGATAAATTGAAAAGCTACCTACCAGGATTCTGAAAGAAGCTGTTATCCGCATAGTCAAAGTGAAAAATGGATTTTTCTATTTTCCCATGTTGTTGCGAACCCCGTAGATTGTTTTTATTGCCTGGTTCGACCACTTGCTCGGATAAAAGAAGCCAAAATCTGACGGGTTTGATTTCACTTGATAAAACTAAGTGAACTCTTCAAGAGTGGGGTGTCTAAACCTAATTTATGGTAAAGTATGTACAAACCTACCATATATCTGTATGTATTTGGAGTAAGTTGGAAAGGGACGACCCCATAGTAGTCGATGATTGATTTTATGTATGGATGAAGTGGGAGGTGGACACCGCATTTGAGAACTACTTCAGAGAATGAGGTAATTCCGCGTGGTGGTGTGTATAGTCGATTGAATTCCATGGAAAGGTGAAGAGGGATGGCGATCTTATAGTTGCACACAATTTTGCTGAGCTTGTTCGTTGTGCGGCTCGTCCTTATATTGGTACATGACCAATTCTCCTCTACGTATTGATAGCCGTTGCGAAGGCAAGGGCATCCTTAATATGCCCAGGCCACTGGTCCTGAGGGAGGTCGCCTATGCGAGGACTATTTTGCCTGACCTCGGTTATCTCTACTTCGGGTTCTGACTCAAGGTAATCTTCAAGGTTTATGGAGCTAACACTGGAGTTCTCAGATTCTCCTGAGAATGTATTCCCTTCCCTAAAATCCTCACTACTAGACATCTGAAAAGAAATACGGATGGGTTTAATCCTATGCGAGCATCAAGGATCTTTGCTATATGCAAGCAAATTTTGGGGGTTCACCCTAGGATTGTATTAACAAGTGAGCTCATCAGATTTTTTCTAATCGGTCTACAGATTCAAAAAATTGCTCGAGCAGTTCGTCAAAAATAAATAAATAAATAGGGTTTCAGACCCTAAAAACTCTTTTACGAGTTCGTCTTTGTCCATTGTCTAAAAAAGAGTATATTCTATGAACTAGTAAAGGGGATCTGAAAAATTCTCATTCCAGTCCATCCGAATGTGGGATGGGTTCTTATTCAGGTCATTTGGACTCCACAGTTTGTTTCAATTTCTAGAAATAAAAAATGAAAATAAGTTTTTCCGAGAGAGACGAAGAATAATAGGAAAAAGAAATATACTAACCTTTCTTCAAAAATAGAGGGATTGAGATATTGTCTGAAAGATTGTGGTAACTCCGTCGGAGAAGATACTAGAACTGTGCGAGCAGAAAAACGG
The DNA here is from genome assembly GCA_002914805.1 of Parasponia andersonii. Taxonomy (NCBI): domain Eukaryota; kingdom Viridiplantae; phylum Streptophyta; class Magnoliopsida; order Rosales; family Cannabaceae; genus Trema; species Trema andersonii. The sequence goes on from JXTB01000419.1 coordinate 363,754, forward strand.
GACGACGCTGGAGGGGTTGCTCTGTGAATACTTTGGGTTTTAGAAAGATGGAAGACGATAGGGTTTGTAATGAAGAAGCGGATTGATTTCCAATATTTATCTCGCAAGCATCGCTAAATCACAGTCGTAGATCAAGGTATTTAATTTTCAGATCTAAAGGCCAAAATTTACACGGGATTTGATTTTCCGAAATACAATCGGTATCTTTTCAGAAATTTGAAACGATTCGATTTGAGATGACAGCTGGCGTCATCACTATCATTGTGTCTGCTAAAAGAACGGAAAGGTCTCCTCGAGTTTTGCTATTCTTTCGAAAGGAGGTGACACGTGGTTTTGTCTGTCAGAAAAAGGTATGCGTGATCTTGAAAAAGTAGATTTAGGATCTGGTGACTCTTCGGAAGATCTCAAGTCCAGGTCATGACATCGCATTTTTTTAAGCTCGCACTTATAAAGGAAGCTCCATTTTGTCCTAAAGAACTAATGGAGCTGGGGGGCAATTGTTGTGCTGTCTAAAAACCTATATGATTGGTCTATGTCAAAAGGGGAAAAAGTTGACCAAGAGGATATGTCAGGTCGTATAAGTAAAGATTAAGTGCGACCTCCTCCAAAAGAGATAAGTGCGACCTCTGCCGAAAGAGATAAGTGTAACCACTGCTGAAAGAGTTAAGTGCGACCTCTGCCGAAAGAGATAAGTGTAACCTCTGCCGAAAGAATTAAGTGCGACCTCTGCCGAAAGAATTAAGTGCGACCTCTGCCGAAAGAGTTGAGTGCGACTAGAATGAAAAAGAAATTAGACTAAGCTTTGCTAAACGGGAAACCTACAAAGAAAGGGAAACAAGTATCTGGATGGAGATCAGCCGATTATTTCGTTTAGGATATTACCCAATTATATTATTACTCAAATTGTATTTCATAATTATATACTTATCCATTTTTACAATTGGGAAATACTGAGTTGTCTTTACCTATATAAAGGGAGTTCAGTATTATAAAAGGGGAGTTCGGAAAAAAAATAGGAGAAAATATTACTTTGAGTTAATCTCTTTCTCAATCTAGGGAAAACGAAATTCTTGTAATTCTCTAGAGAAATAGTGAAAAACAGTAAACGTAAACTTATTTTTTTTTTGACTGAACCACTATAAAATTTTTATTTCTTTATTTGCTTTGATTGATAACCTTTTTCATACAAACCACGTCTTGCAGAATCCTCGATCTCAATAAATAGAGACAAAAGCACATGAACATAATAATTATCGTGATTTAAGTATCGTCTAGGGATCACGTGCTTGGCATATATACTGGGGTCATGTTAGTTTCACTGTAACAAAACTCCTTTATTGAATTCGGAGAACAATTATTCGTCCACTTGGGCTACTTATTATTATTTTCCCTGTTGGATTTTTGTCGTTCCATGTATAAAAAAGGGACCAATGAATTAACTTACACAACGTATTAAAAAAAAAAGTATTTGCACATGATGCAAATTCCTAAATTACTCAATTAATTAAAACATGGACATGTACTCTCTCTACGGTACGTTCTTAATCGTATCTTTGAACTTGCAATAGGCGTAATTAGTAATTCTATTGGTGTACTATTGGGAATTTACTTCAATTAATATGTGATCTTATGGGACTAGTTTACCAAAGTGGTGTACCGTAATTTTGCCTCAATAATAATTCTTATGCGAACAAGAATTCCAATAAAGATTTATACTCAATACACATTATCTTGTAATTGAAGTATTTCAATCTTTAATTTTTATAACCTTAGCTGTACTCTATTCATCCTCATTAATAATTGCACCTACTCTTTTGAAGAAAAGAACAGGAAAAAAAAAAAATGAAATCTTCGTGCCTTAACGCTAGCAAAAGTTTGTGTCACTATAAGAATAATAAGCTCTATCGACGAGACCTATGCCGATAATATAATAGTTTTCAGTATAAATGATGACTGTAGCAACGATAACAAATATATAGTCATCGTCATAGCTAATTGTTACATAAAATCTCAAGGTCGCATAAGGTGTATGAGCGACCTCTTCCGAGAAGATTATATGCGACCTCCTCTGTACATGCGACCTCTTCTGTGACGGTTACATGCGACCTCTTCTGTGATGATTGCATGCGACCTCTTCCGTGAAACTTACGTGCGACCTTCTCTGCATAGTTGACCTTTACAAACAGGAAACTCATAAGGAAAAGGAAACAAGTAAATAAAAGAGACCTACCAGGAAAGGGAAACGGAAGTCTCCTATTTGGAATGGGCTATTTACCCATTCCGAATAGTTATCTAATTATTCAGTTACTTAATCTATGTTACCCAATTGGATAATTACTCGTTTGTAATTATCTCCTAGTGACACAAGGATCCTTGGGACATAAGGTTACCTTAGCCTATATAAAGGACCGGATGTTCTCAATTGAAACATCATCAACCCAACGCCAAACCAATTCAAGCAAAGCCAAGCTAAGAAAAGCAAGTAGAGAGTTCCAATTGTTCTCTAGTTTTTCCCAGATCTCTAGTTCTTCCCAGACAAGGTTGTAACCTTGATTGTTTGTAATTCTTCATCAAAATAGTGCAAAAACAGTGGACGTAGGCTAATCTTTTTCGGGGCCGAACCACTATAAATCTCTCTCTCTTTATTTGTTTTGATTTATTGCTTCAATTTATACCAGCCACATCACTCAATTTGTTCTAAATTAATTGTTGATAAAACCTCCATCAACAATTGGTGCTAGAAGGAGGGCTATTCCGGCAAAGTTTGTCAAAATTCACCTCTTCAATAATGGCGAACACAAGAAACACTACCAGAGCCACCGGAACTAGCCAAAACCAGCCTCAAAGTACTGCTGCTACACAGGCTACTCCTGTTCTGGATCAACCTACTGTGGTGACGGCAACAGAGAACTTATCCCAGAGACAGGATCGCATGGAGGAAACGCTCGTGAACCTTCAGCAAGTCACCAACTAGATCAACGACACTCTGCGACGACTTGCTGAAGGGCAGATGGTGACCCCGCCACAACACGAACGCCCCAAAGAGCGTCCTGCCCAGTTACCAGAGAAAGGAGTCCAGATCCTCGAGACAGGAAGGCGTGGTCAAACAAGGATACAGCAAGGACGCCATGAAGATCGCACCTATAAGGGAAAAGGCAAGGTCGCAGACTTGCCACGGTCCCGAACAGAGAGCTCAAAGACCAGTCNCAATTGTTTTCTAGTTTTTCCCAGATCTCTAGTTTTTCCCAGACAAGGTTGTAACCTTGATTGTTTGTAATTCTTCATCAAAATAGTGCAAAAACCGTGGATGTAGGCTCATCTTTTTCGGGGCCGAACTACTATAAATCTCTCTCTCTTTATTTGTTTTGATTTATTGCTACCAGCCACATCATTCAATTTGTTCTAAATTCATTGTTGATAAAACTTCCATCAACAATTGGCGCTAGAAGGAGGGCTATTCCGGCAAAGTTTGTCAAAATTCACCTCTTCAATAATGGCGAACACAAGAAACACTACCAGAGCCACCGGAACTAGCCAAAACCAGCCTCAAAGTACTGCCGCTACACAGGCTACTCCTGTTCTGGATCAACCTACTGCGGTGACGGCAACAGAGAACTTATCCCAGAGACAGGATCGCATGGAGGAAACGCTCGTGAACCTTCAGCAAGTCACCAACCAGATCAACGACACTCTGCGACGACTTGCTGAAAGGCAGATGGTGACCCCGCCACAACACGAACGCCCCAAAGAGCGTCCTGCCCAGTTACCAGAGAAAGGAGTCCAGATCCTCGAGACAGGAAGGCGCGGTCAAACAAGGATACAGCAAGGACGCCATGAAGATCGCACCTATAAGGGAAAAGGCAAGGTCGCAGACTTGCCACGGTCCCGAACAGAGAGCTCAAAGACCAGTCCTGCTCGCACACAGCCCTCTCAAAAATCCATCAATAGCCAAGGTCGCTCGAGTGACAGACGACCATCAAAAAGCGTTTTTGAAAGGATTAGCAGGGAGTCAAGACAAAATCCTGCTGACCTGAGACAGTATTTGGAGCAACGACGTGGTCGTGATCAATCAGCATCACATCACAACAACCAAAGCCAATCTCGTCGCACTGTGTCCTCTTATAAGTCGCAGAAAACTCCACCGGACCAAACTGCTGTTAAACAGGACTACGAGCACAAGTCGCCTTTACCACCAGCGAGGAATGATGCTTTCCCTTTGAACGTCGATGTTCATAACCTAAGGATCGCATTAGATGCACTTGCTGGCTGGGACGATGAGCTCGCCGATGGGTATCGTCAGTCGCCATTCAGCGAGGAAGTATGAGCTGCAGCCCTTCCCAGCGGATTCAGACTTCCCACCATCAATACTTTTGATGGAAAGACTGATCCACAGGATCATATGGATCACTTCAGCGACTTGATGGAACTCCATCAGGTCAGTGACCATGCACGCTGCAGATGTTTCGCTGTAACACTCTCAGGAGCAGCTAAGAAATGGTTTCGAGGACTTCAACCAGGCTCGATCTCGTCCTGGCAGCAACTACAGACGGCGTTTCTGAGACAATTTCAGGCCGCAAAGAACTTCACCGTTCCACTTGTCAGTTTGTCCACAATCCGGCAAGGTCCAGAGGAGACTCTACGGTCTTATCTCAATTGATTCACTTCGGAGTTAGCCAAGGTCAACAACCCACCTGAAGGAGGAGTTCTTACTCTTATGATGGCTAGGGTGCGACCTGAAACGAAACTCTAGGAAGAATTACTTGAAAGAGAGTGTAGAACTCTCGAGGACTTCTACCGAAGAGTCGGTCGACATCTTAGGATAGAATCGTCACGAGAGAATCTCCAAAGGACGAAGAAAGGAGGAAGAACCGATGCGGCAAAAGTTGCGGTCGTCACCAACAACGGCGGTAACAAGAAAAACAAGCGGAATAACGACCAGGCCAGTGAAAATCAGCCTAGGCCTAAAAGATAGGAGGTTCCGAAAGCTCCCTTGAGGTTTAGCAATTACGCCGAGTTAAATGCACCCATAGATCATATCTATGCGGTCACGAACTAGAAGGAGCATTTCCGACAACCAGAACCGATGCGGCGAGACAGGACAAAGCGCGACCCCAACAAGTTCTGCCGATATCACAATGATATTGGGCACGATACTAATGATTGCTTTGCCCTGAAAGACGAGATCGAGAGGTTGATCAGAGAGGGACGACTACGACAGTATACTAGGCGGAGCGAGGAGAGGCAAGCAGAAGACCAACAGCGACCTCCAGAGATTCAACGTGAGGTACGCACTATTTTTGGAGGGCCGCATGTTGGAGGAGATTCTAAGCGAGCACAGGATCGATACGCACGGGAAGCTCGACAGCAGCCGTTAACCAACGTAATGCACCTCGATCAGCGACCACGTAAACTTCAGCGAGTACCGGAAATGGACATCACCTTCACAGAACAGGATGCAAGGGAAGTCCATTATCCACATAACGATGCGTTGGTCGTCAAAGTTAACTGTGGAAGCACACAGTTGTGGCGAGTGCTGGTTGACAACGGAAGTGCTGTAGACATCCTATACCTCGACGCATTCAAGAAGATGGGATTGAACGAGAGCGACCTGAAGCCCGCCGCAACTCCACTCTACGGCTTTACCGGTGACAGCCTGTTACCTATGGGCATGATCGAATTGATGGTCAGCGTCGGGACCTTTCCGAGGGTTTCATCGATAATGACTCAATTTTTGGTGGTAGATTGCCCATCTGCTTTCAATGCCGTATTAGGGAGACCAACATTAAAGGAACTTCGAGCTGTCACCTCGATTTATCATTTAACGATGAAGTTCCCAACCCAACATGGAGTTGGTGAAGTGCGAGGAAACCAATACGATGCGAGGACATGTTATAATAACTCACTAAAACTCACAGCAAAGGATGTGACGTCTCGCACAATGATGGTCCACTTGCCAGTGGTAGCGGATGAAGCTTCGGTCCAAGCGTCAGTCGCGGTAGCAGATGAAGCTTCAGTCCAAGCGTCAATCGTGATAGCAGATGAAGCTTCAGTCCAAGCGTCAGTCGTGGTAACAGATGAAGCTTCAGTCAAAGCGTCAATCGAGACGGCCAGTGAAGACTTCGACCCTAGGGAAATTGACGAGGTTAAAACTGGACCCGTCGAGGACTTGGAAGATTTATCATTCGATCAGTCTTCCAAGACCTTGAAGATTGGAACAGAAATTCAAGGCCCAGTGCGAGCCTCACTGATCGCTTTTCTGAAATCCAATTTGGACGTCTTCGCATGGCAGCATTCGGACATGGTAGGGATTGATTCAAGGATCATATCCCACCGACTTAATATAGATCCGTCCAAAAGGCCTGTGCGACAAAAGAGAAGGGCTATGAATCCAGAGCGTTACGTTGCATTAAAAGAGGAGGTCGAGAAATTGCTTGAGATTGGGTTTATACGGGAATCCTTTTACCCTGACTGGCTTGCAAATCCGGTCTTGGTGAAAAAACCTAATGGGAAGTGGAGAACCTGTATCGACTTTACCGATCTCAACAAAGCATGTCCGAAGGATAGTTTCCCTCTTCCGAGGATCGATCAACTTGTAGACGCAACGTCGGGGCATGAACTTTTAAGTTTCATGGATGCGTACTCAGGATACAATCAAATCCCCATGTACGAGCTGGATGAAGAGCATACCTCGTTCATCACCGATCAAGGATTGCATTGTTATAAGAAGATGCCTTTCGGACTTATCAACGCAGGAGCGACCTACCAACGTCTTGTCAATATGATGTTTGCAAAACAAATTGGCAAGACAATGGAGGTATACGTCGATGACATGCTAGTAAAATCTGAGAAAGCTGAAGATCACATCGCACATCTTGATGAGATGTTCAAAATTCTCCGGAGATATCAGATGAAGTTAAATCCCCAGAAGTGTGCTTTCGGAGTGGGGTCCGGAAAATTTTTGGGCTTTATGGTCAACCAGCGAGGGATCGAAGCAAACCCTCAGAAAATACAAGCATTAATCGACATGCAGTCTCCTCGAAAACCCAAGGATGTGCAAAGCCTAGCAGGAAGAGTAGCTGCTCTCAGTCGGTTTATGTCCAGATCGACTGACAAATGCCAACCTTTCTTTGAGGTGTTGAAGGGTTCAAAAAGATTCGAGTGGACAGAAAAGTGCGAGCAGGCGTTCCAGGATTTGAAGAAACACCTGGGTTCCCCTCCACTCTTGTCGAAGCCAAATCCGGGGGAAGAGCGGTACCTATATCTCGCTGTTTCTAAATATGCGACAAGTGCGGCATTAATTCGCGAGGAATCAAAAATTCAGCGACCTGTGTATTACGTCAGTAAGAGATTACTCGATGCTGAAACCAGGTATCCGGAGATGGAAAAATTGGCGCTGGCACTTGTCATTGCGTCAAGAAAGCTTCGACCTTACTTCCATGCTCACTCAATCCGGGTCTTCACGAATTTTCCATTGAAGCAGGTCTTNGGAATCCTTTTACCCTGACTGGCTTGCAAATCCGGTCTTGGTGAAAAAACCTAATGGGAAGTGGAGAACCTGTATCGACTTTACCGATCTCAACAAAGCATGTCCGAAGGATAGTTTCCCTCTTCCGAGGATCGATCAACTTGTAGACGCAACGTCGGGGCATGAACTTTTAAGTTTCATGGATGCGTACTCAGGATACAATCAAATCCCCATGTACGAGCTGGATGAAGAGCATACCTCGTTCATCACTGATCGAGGATTGTATTGTTATAAGAAGATGCCTTTCGGACTTATCAACGCAGGAGCGACCTACCAACGTCTTGTCAATATGATGTTTGCAAAACAAATTGGCAAGACAATGGAGGTATACGTCGATGACATGCTGGTAAAATCTGAGAAAGCTGAAGATCACGTCGCACATCTTGATGAGATGTTCAAAATTCTCCGGAGATATCAGATGAAGTTAAATCCCCAGAAGTGTGCTTTCGGAGTGGGGTCCGGAAAAGTTTTGGGCTTTATGGTCAACCAGCGAGGGATCGAAGCAAACCCTCAGAAAATACAAGCATTAATCGACATGCAGTCTCCTCGAAAACCCAAGGATGTGCAAAGCCTAGCAGGAAGAGTAGCTGCTCTCAGTCGGTTTGTGTCCAGATCGACTGACAAATGTCAACCTTTCTTTGAGGTGTTGAAGGGTTCAAAAAGATTTGAGTGGACGGAAAAGTGCGAGCAGGCGTTCCAGGATTTGAAGAAACACCTGGGTTCCCCTCCACTCTTGTCGAAGCCAAATCCGGGGGAAGAGCTGTACCTATATCTCGCTATTTCTAAATATGCGACAAGTGCGGCATTAATTCGCGAGGAATCAAAAATTCAGCGACCTGTGTACTACGTCAGTAAGAGATTACTCGATGCTGAAACCAGGTATCCGGAGATAGAAAAATTGGCGCTGGCACTTGTCATTGCGTCAAGAAAGCTTCGACCTTACTTCCATGCTCACTCAATCCGGGTCTTCACGAATTTTCCATTGAAGCAGGTCTTACAGAAACCTGAGACGTCAGGGCGGCTACTTAAGTGGGTTGTTGAATTGAGTCAATTTGACATCAATTTTCAACCTCGCACCGCTATAAAGGGTCAAGCCCTCGCGGATTTTGTCGCTGAATTTACATACGACGTCGATCTTCCAACAGGGGTACTTGAGAAACCTGCCTCGGATACATCAAAGTTATGGAAACTTTATGTTGACGGGTCGTCAAACGAGAATGGAGCAGGTGCGGGTATAGTTCTAATCAGTCCTGAGGGGCATAATATTCATTATGCCCTTCGCTTCAAATTCTCAGCTTCGAATAATGAAGCCGAGTATGAAGCACTGATAGCTGGCCTGAAGCTTGCACAGGAGATGAAGGTCGAATCCATCGAAGTGTACAGTGATTCTCAGCTGGTCGTCTGTCAGGTTAAGGGTGATTATCATGCGAGAGGAGATAGAATGATGGCCTATTTAAAGAAGGTCCAACAGTTGTTATCAACATTCAGCACGTGTGACATTCAGCTTCTTCCTCGCAGTGAAAACACTCGGGCAGACGCACTCGCTAAGCTCGCCTCAACAAAGGAGGCGGAGTTATTGAAGGTAGTTCCCATTGAATTTCTTACTTCGCCAAGCATCGAGGTCAAACCCCAAGTGATTATGCCAGTCGATGATGAACCATCATGGATGGACCCCATAATGCGATATTTACAGAGCGGCGATCTCCCCGAAAATAAAGACGATGCAAAGCGACTTCGCATGAAAGCAGCTCGCTATATCATCCAAGATGAGCAACTTTATCGAAGGAGTTTTAGCTCGCCCTTATTATTGTGCGTCAATGATCGAAAAGCTCATTACATCATGAGGGAAATCCACGAAGGAATATGTGGGAATCATTCTGGGGGGCAGACCCTTGCGAATAAAATTCTTCGGCAGGGCTACTTCTGGCCCACTATGAAGAAGGATACACTGGAGTTTGCTAGGAAATGTGATAAATGTCAACGATTTGCGACCATTCCTAGAAAATCACATGTACCTTTAACTTCAATAACTAGTCCCTGGCCATTCGCTGTGTGGGGGATTGATATCATCGGGATACTTCCATTAGCGCGAGGTGGTTTAAAGTATGCAGTTGTCGCGGTCGATTATTTTACGAAATGGACGGAAGCCGAAGCATTAAGCACCATTTCTGCAAAAAAGATGATAGATTTCGTTTACAAATCTATAATCTGTCGTTATGGTATACCACATACCATAATTTCTGACAATGGAAAGCAGTTTGATTGCGACGAATTCCGTAGCTTCTGCGACAATTTGGGTATTAAAAAGAGCTTCTCCGCTGTTGTTCATCCACAGGCCAATGGTCAAGTTGAAGCGATGAACAAAATACTCAAACAAAACATAAAGACGAAGCTGGAGGAGCATAAAGGAGCTTGGCCAGACGTACTTCCAGAAGTATTATGGGCTTATCGCACCACACAACGAACCACCACGGGAGAAAGTCCATTCTCCCTGGCTTATGGATATGAAGCGATGATTCCTGTCGAAATTGGTGCGAGCTCCCTTCGGCGATCTCTTTATGAGCAACAACAAAATGATGCGTTACTAAGAGTGGAACTCGATCTTTTAGAAGAACGGCGTGACCAATCTCAGCTTCGAATTGCATCATACCAGCAGCGCACTGCCCGATATTATGATTCCAAAGTCAAGGGTAGACAATTTGAAGTTGGAGACCTTGTTCTTTGACAAGTTCTACCTAATAATAGGGAGCATGGTGCTGGTGTGTTTGGACCTTCTTGGGAAGGGCCTTATGTCATTGATAATGTCATTCGACCTGGAACGTATCATTTAGCTCGCATCGGTGGACAAAAGATCGAGCACGCATGGAATGCTGAACAGCTTCGTCGCTATTATCAATAATGTTTCATGGTTTTCGACAACCTAATGTATCTTCATTAATATCCAATAAAACTTCGGCTATTCTTCAATTACAGTTTTATGGCAGTTTTCGGACACCATAAAACTCAGGATTCGTCAATTGTTATTCATCAACAACTGGTCTTCGGCTATTACTTCGGCTATCTTCAATTATAGTTTTNGCTGTGTGGGGGATTGATATCATCGGGATACTTCCATTAGCGCGAGGTGGTTTAAAGTATGCAGTTGTCGCGGTTGATTATTTTACGAAATGGACAGAAGCCGAAGCATTAAGCACCATTTCTGCAAAAAAGATGATAGATTTCGTTTACAAATCTATAATCTGTCGCTATGGTATACCACATACCATAATTTCTGACAATGGAAAGCAGTTTGATTCCGACGAATTCCGTAGCTTCTGCGACAATTTGGGTATTAAAAAGAGCTTCTCCGCTGTTGTTCATCCACAAGCCAATGGTCAAGTTGAAGCGATGAACAAAATACTCAAACAAAACATAAAGACGAAGCTGGAGGAGCATAAAGGAGCTTGGCCAGACGTACTTCCAGAAGTATTATGGGCTTATCGCACCACACAACGAACCACCACGGGAGAAAGTCCATTCTCCCTGGCTTATGGATATGAAGCGATGATTCCTGTCAAAATTAGTGCGAGCTCCCTTCGGCGATCTCTTTATGAGCAACAACAAAATGATGCGTTACTAAGAGTGGAACTCGATCTTTTAGAAGAACGACGTGACCAATCTCAGCTTCGAATTGCATCATACCAGCAGCGCACTGCCCGATATTATGATTCCAAAGTCAAGGGTAGACAATTTGAAGTTGGAGACCTTGTTCTTCGACAAGTTCTACCTAATAATAGGGAGCATGGTGCTGGTGTGTTTGGACCTTCTTGGGAAGGGCCTTATGTCATTGATAATGTCATTCGACCTGGAACGTATCATTTAGCTCACATCGGTGGACAAAAGATTGAGCACGCATGGAATGCTGAACAGCTTCGTCGCTATTATCAATAATGTTTCATGGTTTTCGACAACCTAATGTATCTTCATCCAATAAAACTTCGGCTATTCATCAATTACAGTTTTATGGCAGTTTTCAGACACCATAAAACTCAGGATTCGTCGATTGTTATTCATCAACAACTGGTCTTCGGCTATTAATTCGGCTATCTTCAATTATAGTTTTATGGCAGTTTTCGGACACCATAAAACTCGGGGGGCAGTGGGATCAGAATTATCTCCTACTTGTTTCCTAAGGAACTATGCAAACGTTCATTTAGAGGAGACAGGGTTTTTAGGTCGTCGAGGTGACTAAGTGTCGCTGCGTCGACGTATCTAAATATCCTTAAAATCTTAGGATTTTATCCTCGCTTCATGCCTCAGCATGTCGTATTACGCAATTTCCCTCCTCGAACAAAAAAGTAACTAAGCATAACGTTCATTGTTCGATGTGATATATTGCTACTCTCTATTTTGACATGGAACTTTTGAAACACAGTTAGAGTTTGCATCACTCGAATTAACTGGTTTCTTAAGCGACCTAACCCATCTAAACGCTTAAAACTCGTTTTAAGTTAGTCAGATTTAAATCGCTAAAAGCGTACTGTTCGATCACTTGTGATTGACTACTTGGTTAGAGTTATTTTTATTTTGCAGGAATGTGAAGAAATAATTCTATTATTGCAAATCAGTGAATGTGAAGAAATAATTCTATTATTGCAAATCATTGTGGGTACAGAGGGACAGAGCTCGCATTGTTACAGAGCTCGCATTGTTTCAATACAAAAAATAATAAAAATCTAAGGCAGCTTAGGAGGATGGGCTCGCACCATCATTTCCAGCTTTCGTCGCATCCTCCTTCCAGCTCTGAACCAGCTCGACCACGTCCTTGCCAAGTATGGAGAAGTCAAAGTCCGGATGCTCGCAGAATATGTTGAATATAATAGTCGACGAGGCGATGTCACTAGCCTTCTCTTCAAGTTCCTTGACCTCGGTCGCTTTGAACTCTTCGAGGGCTTTGTGAACCGCCTCGCCGGTCGCTTCTTTCATGCATTCCGGAAACTCGGAAGCGACCTTCTTGAGCTCTTTGACTTCTTCCTCGAGCTTTTCTTTAGCAAGTTTCTCCCGGGCAAGGTCTTCGAACAACTGCTGCTTCTCCAGGATAAAAGCTGTTTTATCTTCTTCCCGTGCCTTTTCCAGGTCCTCGAATGCCTTAGTTATTTCATCAACTTTCTCGGCTTTCTCTAAGCATTCGAGAACTGGATCATGCATCAGAACAGCAGCAGCAGCAGTCTGAAAGAATAAAAATGAAATAAATGAAATGATAAGTTATCAAGCGTGTTCAGGAAGAGGGGATTAAGAGACTTACGTTCGCCAGCATCCTCATCGCACATCCGAAAGCGACCTTCGCGGGACGTCGCTTCATCCGCTCCCAGCCTTCATCCGTCGTAAAACGGTCGATAAAAGCTGCGCTCATCCCAACTTTTTCCGGAAGTTGGTCAAGTAGTGCGAAGAGTTCGCTGCTTTTATCGACCACGTTCGG
>JXTB01000419.1:376882-397496 GCA_002914805.1 Parasponia andersonii
CTGCGCTCATCCCTACTTTTTCCGGAAGCTGGTCAAGTAGTGTGAAGAGTCCGCTGCTTTTATCGACCACATCTGGTTCTGAGGGGGCGGCCTCGGGAGCGGGCTCGGAAGTGCTCGCTGGCTGGGCTGGTGGGGGAGGTGGTGAGCTCGCCGGAATTTCCTCGAAGGCGACTTTCCTCTTCTTCGAAAAGTCAACCTTCTCCTTCCCTTTCGATGATGGCGTACTCTCGGGTGATTTATTCTTTGCCATCGACCCGAGAGTAGAGGGGGGAGCTCGCAGGCCGCTGCCAATCACCATTTCTGTACAAATACAAGATATGTTAGCAAGCAAAAAGGGCAAGTAAAGACGGGAGTCTTAACTGCAATTACCTTCTTCTTGGTGAGATGGCTGAGGAGCGGGTGGTGAGACGGCTTCTGGAGATGAAGGTTCCGAGCGAGGTGGTGTAGCCCGTGCCTTCCTCTTTTGTTTCCTGGAAGAGGAAGCACCTAAGTCTGCCCTCTTCGACCTCTTCTTCAAGCTTACTGGTCGAGAGATAATTGGGGGATCCGGGAATGCTGCGCCTCTTGGGATCAGACCACAAGCGACCAGATTCTTTGAGGTTCCAAGGACCTTCCAGTTGAATTCTTCAACTGGAAGCTCGTTGATTTGGTACACTCGCGCGAGCTGGTCACTTGAGAGTGAAGGTCGATCCCTATTAGCTGCGACGATATCAAAAGAGCGATCAGTATAATAACAAAGATGAAGGCAGAAACATTAACTGAAAAGTTACCTACCAGGATTCTGAAAGAAGCCATTAGCTGCATAATCAAAATGGAAAAATGGGTTTTTCCATTTCCCCATATTGTTACGGACCCCATAGATCGTTTTTATAGCTTGGCTCGACCATTTGCTCGCATAGAAGAAGCCGAAGTCTGAGGGGTTTGATTTGACTTGGTAGAACCAAGCAAATTCTTCAGGAGTGGGGGTTTCTAAACCTAATTTATGGTATAGTATGTACAGACCTACCATATATCTATAAGTATTGGGGGTTAATTGAAAAGGAACGACCCCGTAAAAGTCTACTAAAGATTTTATGTAAGGATGGAGAGGAAGGTGGACGCCACATTTGAGGACTGCCTCAGAGAAAGAAGCGAGCCCTAGAGGGGGAGTGTGAGGTCGGTTGAATTCTGTGGGCAGGCAAAGAGGAATAGCGATTTTGAAGCTGCTCGCTATTTTCCTAATCTTGCTTGACGTGCAGCTCGTTCGTATATTAGTACACGACCAGTTCCCCTCCACGTATGGATAGCCGGAAGAGAATGCAGGAGCATCCCTAATGTGTCTGGGCCATTGATCTGGGGGAAGATCACCTATTCGAGGACTACCTCGCCTTGTCCCTGTAATTTCGACCTCAGGTTCTGGTTCGAGGTAATCCTCGAGGTTAATAGAGCTAACGCTCGAATTAGACTCCCCAGAAAATGCATTCCCTTCCCTAAAGTCCTCACTACTAGACATCTGAAAAGAAATGCACGGATTCAGATATTGGGGATTACTACTATGTTAGTGTTCTAAGTATTCATGCCAAGAATAAATTATTCAAGCAAAGATTATCCCTAATGTTCGAACAGTTCATCAGAAGGTGTTCGAGCAGTTCATCGGCAGGCAGAAATTCAAAACGGTAAAAAGGATAAGGTATCAAACCTTAGTGCATTTTCATAGAATCAATCCTAAGCTACTTCACAGCAGAGAAAAGAGATTATAAATCTCTCTCGCTTCACTTCGGTGAAAGAGAGTTTATTCCTGAAAAAATATAATGTATACAGAGAAGAGGAAGAACTGACCTTAAATAGAAGGATGAAGACGATTCGAAGCTTCACAGAAAGAAAGGTTGAAGACGATTTGAAAACTTCTAAGTTGAAGACGATTCAGGAACTTCACGAAGGAATCCGAGCGAGCTAAGGCGGCGTTAGGGTTTTTAAGAATTTTCGAAAAAGAAATGTCAAGAGCAGGATGATTTTAAGTATTTATAGCCAGAGACCGATGGATCACAGCCGTAGATTGGAAGATTTGAATTTCGGATCTTACGGCTGAGGATTACGCAGGATTTGATTTCATCCGAAGAGTCAAAAATTTGAAAAGATTCGATGACGGTTAACCTCCTCGAATTTCGCTCCTACGGAAGGGATTACACGTGGTTCAGTATCTGACAGGAAGATACGCGTGATCTTAAAAAGCGAGATTTGAGATTCGGTGTATCTTCGATTATTCAGATTTCAAAGAGTAGTCGTGACACCACGTGTTTAGGGTCGCATGATGATTTGAAGCTCCATTTCGTCCTAAAGAACTAATGGAGCTGGGGGGCAATTGTTACACGGTATAAAATCTCAAGGTCGCATAAGGTGTATGAGCGACCTCCTCCGAGAAGATTATATGCGACCTCCTCTGTACATGCGACCTCTTCTGTGACGGTTACATGCGACCTCTTCTGTGATGATTGCATGCGACCTCTTCCGTGAAACTTACGTGCGACCTTCTCCGCATAGTTGACCTTTACAAACAGGAAACTCATAAGGAAAAGGAAACAAGTAAATAAAAGAGACCTACCAGGAAAGGGAAACGGAAGTCTCCTATTTGGAATGGGCTGGTTACCCATTTTGAATAGTTATCTAATTATTCAGTTACTTAATCTATGTTACCCAATTGGATAATTACCCGTTTGTAATTATCTCCTAGTGACACAAGGATCCTTGGGACATAAGGTTACCTTAGCCTACATAAAGGACCGAATGTTCTCAATTGAAACATCATCAACCCAACGCCAAACCAATTAAAGCAAAGCCAAGCTAAGAAAAGCAAGTAGAGAGTTCCAATTGTTCTCTGGTTTTTCCCAGATCTCTAGTTTTTCCCAGACAAGGTTGTAACCTTGATTGTTTATAATTCTCTGTTAAATAGTGCAAATACAGTGGACGTAGGCTTATCTTTTTCGGAGCCGAACCACTATAAATCTCTCTCTTTATTTGCTTTGATTTATTGCTTCAATTTATACCAGCCACATCACTCAATTTGTTCTAAATTCATTGTTGATAAAACCTCCATCAACACGTACCATGGTTAAGGTGTTTGACGCTGGTGCAATTGCAGCTAACAGTCCTTTTGATGGGTTAGGTGCATGGAACGAATCTCAATTTGCTCGCTTTTGTTTCCGTGTTCCATATTTTGGCTTTTCTATCTTTCATTTTTTTCTTTTTAATTAATTTTTAAAATGTTTTTAGAATAAGATCATTTTTTTCTCTGTGTACTTGGTAATTTACAAAAATCATTTACTTTTATTTATTTCTTTATTTATTATAAAGGTTCACTTTGATTATTAGTTACTATTAATTAATTTAATTACTAATTTTCAAACTAGTATCCACTTAGTAACCAATCGAGTAATTTGTTTTCAAATTGGTAGCTAGTTACAAGGCTGGTGATTAGTCTTAATAAGTTATAAAATTAATTAGAACTAATCCATTTATCATCTGTCAATCTAGTTAATAGTTTCTATATAAGACCAATCTAATTATTGGTTGTATCAGATTAATTATTTGTTATTGGTTACTAGTTTCTACTCTTACATAGGCCACAAAATTAATGGCTAATAATGAATCTGGTTACTAGTTAGTTACTATTTCGGCTACTAGTTATAAATTATAAGATTAGTTATTAGGTTCAATTTTTTTTTTAAAGGCCACACACACACATGCAAAAGGAAAATTTGGCTACCAGTTATTAGTTACCATTGGTTATTAGTTACTATTGATAAGACTTGTAACTATAATTAACATAGTTACTATATATTAGTAATCATTCTAGTTACTGGTTACCAACCTCACATTGGTTAATAATTACAAGGAACCAATCTAATTACTAGTTTCCAAACTAGTAACCAGTTATAAGATTGATGACCGCCATTTTGTTAAGTAATAACTTATTAGTGTAGCTTATAGTTACTAATGATAAGATTGGTTAATAGGTTCTAAAAAAAACAAAAAACTCACAAGTTATCGACTACAAGTTTGTTATTAGTTACTAGTTTCTATAGATACTTGTGACCAATTTGCTATCAATTATCAGTTTCCATAGATGCTAAAAAGCGAATAATCTATTGGTAACCTTCATATTGCAACATCACTGGTTTTACGGTCATGTTACAACATGAGACTACATATTTGATCTGAATAAGTTTTTTAATATTTTTCATATTTTCCTTTTATATGTTTTAGCTCACAATTTGTATAGTTTTCAAACATAAAAATCTGATCATATTAATGTATAGACGAATTCAATTGAAAAGGAATGGGTAAGTGACTCTTTCCTAAATTGGTTTAAGTATATGTCTATATTTCATTAAGGAAATTCCTTTAATTGAATATTTTATGTGTAATATCTTTTATGAAAGTTTTCGTGACTCATTTCAGCTGATTCTTAGTGATTAAAGTTACTCCAATTCGTGCTATTAGCTATCAAATAGGTTTGAGTAACTTATTTTTTTATACCAAGAAAGTAATCTGAAAATTTCCTATTATGTTACAATCTTACTGGGTTGACAGACCATGTTGCAACACGTGGGTAGAACCAGCAATTACTTTCCAGATCTATTTTCTAAGTGTATTAACAAACTTGGCTAATCTTACAAGTCTTCTAATTAATATTAAATGCTCTTAATTGTTATTTTGTAGATCTTACATGTGAAGGCTTACTCTCTTCTCTATTTAAAGGCCACTTAAGAGTAGCTTTAGGTAGAGAGGCCACTTATTGTATTTTTCGGTTTCAAAAGAAAAGTTTTTTTTTAGCCATATTTTATACTTACGAGGTATCCTAGTCGTTTAAGTAATAGTGTTTCGTGAGAGATACTGATTATCTTCAGGAAAAGATCGACTTCAAGTACCTGAAGGGATTTCAGAAGAACAAAGTCAACCTAAGATGAGTGGTGCTCGCTAGACATATTAGTGAAGGAATATATCTACATTGTGATAATCAAAAGAGGGAATCTTTTTATTGTATAAGTCAAATTAGTATTTGTATTCAGTCAAACTTTACTAATAGTGTTTATTCTCTAGGCGTGGCCCCTTAGACGTAGGTTATCGGGAGATAACTGAACCAAGTAAAAATATCTTATGTTATTTTTACAATTTCTGCATTATTACCTCACATAATTAATTGAAAATTAATTTTATTCAGTAATACCTGATAAACGAACCTAACAATTGGTATCAGAGCTGGACACTAACGTTTTTAGTAAGATCTTGTCGTATACTTGATCTGATTTTTCAGGTATGTCATTCCTTGCTAAAGGTTGGTCGATATCACACCCTCCACTTCGTGATGGTATGAACTACTCCTATCGGGAGGCATGCATGAAAACTTTCATTAAGGCTCTTAATGAAAAAGCTAGGAGATCCATTCTTAGTGGTTAGAGTTCTCCAACTATTAAGGATGATGAAGGGAAGGATATTATTAAACCTAAGTTGTCATGGTCATCTGATGTTAACAAACTTGCTAATTATAATTCTAAGGCTTTGCATGCTATATTAAATGTAGTAGATGCTATTAGGATTAAGATGATTACAAATTATGAATCTACAAAGAGGGGTCGAATATTTTGCAAACACACTTTGAGGGTTTTAGTGATATGAAAATAACCAAATTAATCATGTTAGCCTTTAAATTTGAAGAATTGCAAATGAGAGAAGATGAAACATTATCTGAATATTTCACTAAGCCTTATGATATCTTTAACGAAGCTTTTGCTCTTGGAAAACATTTTTCAGATACAAAGATAGTTAGAAAAAATTTTCGATCATTGTCTGACAGGTTTCAGCCAAAACTCACGGCAATAGAAGAGAGCAAAAACCTTGATACCATGAAAGTTGAGGAGCTGATGGGGTCTCTTCAGACCTATGAGATGAACATCAAGCAAAGAAAAAAGGAGAAAACCATCACTTTAAAGGCTACATCTGAACCAACCGATAAGGAAGGTGAAGAAGAGAGTAACGAGCTTGCCCTCTTATCAAAGAACTTCAGCAAGTTCTTGAAGAAGATGAGCAAAAAGTCAAAACCTAATAATTCCAGCAAAGGTAAGCCCTCTCCTAAACCTAATTTTGACAAGAAGAAAGGGATTCAATGCAAAGAATGCAAAGGATATGGCCACGTGCAAGCTGAGTGTGCCAATACCTTGAAGAAAAAATCAAAGGCTATGACTACTACATGGAGTGATGAAGAATCTGAAGGTAGTCAAAATGAAGATGACAACCATGTAAGTAATCACGTAGCCTTTGGTGTTTCTTTGGTTTCAGATGATGTTTGTTCTTTGCAGAAATCTGCAGGTCGTGTTGCAACACAGGCTATGCAAAATAGTTCTGTTACAATATCCGGGACAAAAAAAAATCACAATACTGATTCTAATAGTGATGAATCTGAACTGAATGTAGAATCAACTCAATCATCATATGAGAATATATATTCTCAATAGATTAGAGTGGTTGATCAGAACTGATCATTTGAGGTAAGAATTTCTGACCTTATTCAGTACAAGGATAATTTAGAAAAAAAAGTGCAAAAATTGGAGGCTTTGCTTACTGAAAAAGAAGCAAAATTAAAAAAAGTCTCAGCTAAACTTGAAAGGACTCAAAAGTCCTTAAAAATGTTGAATTCAGGGACTTCTAATTTGGATCATATTCTGACAATTGGAAAATCCAGTTCTGATCATAAAGGACTCGGATTTAAAGGTGAGCACCCTAACTCTAAAATTGTTTTTGTTAAGAGTTCGGTTTCTAACTCTGGTGCAGGAACAAGTATCGATGTTGTACCACAGAATAAAATTGCTTCACCATCACAAGTTATAGGTAATCGTGTTGATGTTGCAATACACATTGCAACACACCATAAATTAGAAGCATCTAGTTCGACAGGTTAGTATGATAAGTTTATTCCAACTTGTCACTTTTGTAGTATTAAAGGTCATATCAGACCTCAGTGTTTTACATTGATGAATTTTTTAGAAAATAAATATTTTTTACACATGTTTCCTTTCCAAAGAAAAACACCTAGGAAAAAGATAGATCTTTCGAGTAAAACAAGAAAAATTTGGATTAAAAAATCTGAACTGAATTGTTTTGGAGTTCTTACTTGTTTTAGAACATGTGCTACTAATGCTTGGTACTTTGATAGTGGGTATTCTAGATACATGATAGGTGACAAATCCATACTGGAAAATTACAAGGAAAATGATTCTGGTCTTGTCACTTTTGGTGATGGTGTGAAAGGAAGAGTTCTTGGAAGAGGAACTCTTAATGTTGAAGGATTCCCTAGATTGAAGAATGTTTTGCATGTTGAAGGACTTAAGGCTAACCTGATTAGCATAAGTCAGATTTGTGATCAGAATCTTCATGTTAATTTTACCCATGATAAAATGTTGTCATGCATTAAAGTAGGAACTTTGTTTTAGAAAGATTGAGATCCACTGACAATTGTTATACTTTGACTAATCCACAAACCTGTAATAGTGTATCTGTGAATGAGTTTGATTTGTGGCATGAAAAACTGGGTCATTTAAATTTTAAAATGTTGAAAAGAATTGTCTCTACAGGTACTACTCAAGGATTATCAATTCTTGGTAAAAAATCACTAGGTATATATGGACCTTGTCAAATTAGGAAACAATTGAAGACTACACACAAACTTGTATAACATGTTACAACATCAAAGATGCTAGAGCTACTTCATATGGATCTGATGGGTCTTATTCAAGTAGAAAGCATTAGAGGTAAGCATTATGTCCTTATGTGTGTGGATGATTTTCCAGGTACTCTTGGTTAGATTTTTTAAGAGAGAAATCTGCACGTTTAATGCTTTCAAAACATTGTGTGTAAAACTTAAGACTGAGAAAAATTACAATTAGTAAGATAGTGAGAATTTGGAGTGATCATAATAAAGAATTTGAAAACACTGTCTATACTGATTTTTGTAATGAACATGGTATTTCACATGAATTTTTTTGTACCTAAAACACCTCAACAAAATGGTGTAATAGAGAGGAAAAATAGGACTTTGCAGGAAATGGCTTGTGTCATGCTCAACAGTAAGAAGCTATCCAAGAGATTATGGGCTAAAGCGATAAGCACGGCATGTAACCGTGTCTATTTATGCCCAGGTACAACAAAAACACCCTATAAGATTTGGCGTGTTAAGAAACCTAACCTAAGCTATTTTCATATTTTTCGGAGTACATGTTACATCCTAAATGATCGGGAACACTTGGGTAAGTTTGATGTAAAAGTGATGTAGGTGTTTTTTTGGGTTATTCAAATAATAGTAGAGCTTATCGTGTTTATAACGTGAGAACTCAATCTATTATGGAATCTGCTAATGTTGTTATTGATGATCTTAAAGATTTCGCAGATTTTTCATAGGAAGATGAAATTCACAGCTATACTAAGGAAGTTGTTATTGATCTTGTTTCTGATTCACATGTTACAACTCAACATGACGCTGCTACAAGACCAGACAATCTTGTTACAACATCAGGATCAGATGTTGCAACATCCCCTAGACAGAGAGACACTTCATCTGCTAAACCTTTAGTGGATATTCAAGATCCAATCAGAAGAGAACCATTATCAAGGGTGAAGAAAAATCATCCTTCTGATCTTATTATAGGAAATCCTGATGATGTGATGGTCACAAGGAGGAGAAACATAAATCTGATGAAGAAGGAGTTCGAGATGAGTATGGTAGGCGAGCAGACATTTTTTTTAGGTTTGTAGGTCAAGCAACTTGAAGATGGGATTTTCATATCTCAATCCAAATACGCTAAAAACCTTGTGAAGAAATTCGGTGTAGAATCTGCCAAACACATGAATACTCCCATGAGTACTAATCTCAAGTTGACCAAAGATGAAAATGGTATTGATATTGATCCAAAGCTCTATAGGAGCATGATAGGAAGTTTACTATATCTTATAGCTAGTCCTCCTGATATTTCCTATAGTGTTGGTGTTTGTGCTAGGTATCAATCTAGACCTAAGGAGTCTCATATTCTTGCTGTAAAAAGAATCATTAGATATGTTAATAGGACTATTGATCATGGAATTTGGTATTCAAAGGAAACTAATACACATCTTGTTAGTTATAATGATACAGATGGGGCAGGGAATACTGACAACAAAAAAAGTACAACTGGAGGTTGTTTCTACCTCAGGAACAACCTGATTTCATGGCATAGCAAAAAGCAGACCTCCATCTCTTTGTCGACTACCGAAGCCGAGTACATTGCTGCTGGAAGTTATTGCACACAGCTGTTTTGGATGAAATAGATGCTAAAGGACTACGGTATTGAATTGGATAATTTAGTAGTAGATTGTGATAAAACTAGTGCTATCAATATTTCTAAAAATCCAGTGCAACATTCTAGGACTAAGCATATTAATATTCGCCATCATTTCATTAGAGAATTGGTTGAAAATAATGCCATTGTTTTGGAATATATTGTAATAGAGAACCAGCTTACAGACATATTCACTAAACCACTCGATTTTGTGCATTTTGATTTCCTAAGGAAGTCTTTGGGAATTTTTTATATGTAAATATTTTTGTTTTATTTTATGCTGAATTTTTGCCATTTGAAATTGAAATTTTTATGTGTGGAAAGTTTAAAAGAAATTTTGAAAGAGATGAATTTTTATTAATCATAATTTGATTTTCTAATATATAGTCTTTGTTATCTCATCTTATAAAATTTCTAGATTGATTGATAAAAGATGGATTATCTTGGATTGAATTTTAACTGATGAACCTTTGTTTGTTTGATCTTAGAAAAACAGGCTCCTTAGTAAAAAAAAAAGCTACCTATACTGATGTGTGAAAGCCATCCATGAGTAATCCGGTGCTATATATCACAAATACAATAGAGGATGATCTACCATGTGAAAAGGGCTACCTCAGTGAAAGAGTGAAAGCTAGTGACTATGGGTGCTTCATTTTTGTGTTGTTATAAAAAATAAAAAAAAAGGGGTAATAGCAATAAACAAAGATGTACTGCTTAAGAAATCATAACACACATTTATAGTTTGAAATTTAGAATGGAATTGCGTGGAGATCAACATTTTTAAGGTAAGTCAATTGTCTTTCAATCCTTGATGGTTAATTAATCTAAAGAAATCCAAAAATTTTATTTGATAAAATTGGTAAGTCCTATTTATTTTAAAAATTAAATTATGATTGACATGAATTTATTTATTTCAATTTTTCATTCTAGCTTTCCATATATATTAAATTTTGATTTTGTGGCAAAAAAAAGCATGTTATAACATTGAGATATTTACATATTTTGATTTTTTTAAAATAAAGGCAGTTTATGGAAAAACTGTATGCTGACATCATCTGTTGGAACACGTTCCAAAATTATTCATAGTAGTTATTTCCCAACCTTTTTAGCTCAAACTTTTATTTGTTTCGTTTTCAAATTTTGGGAACTAAGAGGATATATATTCAGATTGTTTCAACCCTAAAATCCCAAATCATCTCAGCCATAGTCTTTTCTTCTTCCTTTTTCTTTCTCTGTTCCTACAGAAATTGCCAGCTATGGTTAACACCAGATCAGGGAAAAAGAGCAAGTCTGCTCTTGCTCCAAAAGGAAAAGGGAAAGCGTCACCTCCTCACCACCGGCCAAGAAGCAGAAATCAGTGGTCTTGTCGACCTCTATGAAAACAAAGCCATTGTTGTCGGAGAAGGTGACTGAACTAGAGGTTGTTCCATCACAACCCATCGAATTACAGAAACCAACTGATTCAAGAGATTCTTCTCATTCCCCCAATTCTAAATCAATTGCTCATTCAACAGATGAGTCAGTTCCAGAAAAAGGAGATGATGGTAAGAATTCTAAATCGAGTCTTCATAATCAAGAATCGATGGAAGTACATGTTGCCACATCGCTTGTAGAACCTGTTCTTGAAAAAGAGGCTGTTGTAACATCAAAAGCCACTGAATTGCAGACCCTTGATGCGACAAAGAAGAATATCAAAGCAGTAAACACACTCATTGCAACTCAAGTCTCTCCTTTGGAAGAGATTCCATCTGAACTAACTACTGTAATATCTGTTGTGATATAATCAGAGAAGTCACCTACTATTTCTGATATTCCAACACAGCACCCAGCTATTGTAATTTCCTCTGCTATTAACCATAATCAACCTGATGTTCCAATATAAGTAGCCACTTCATTGCCAACTCTTGCTGCTCAACCCTCTAAGAAGTCTGCTGGCCAGTCCTATAAATAAGCCATGTAGAAACCTAAGAAGGCCATTGCAGCTGAGAAGGCAAAGGGTGTTTCCACTTCTACAACACCCATACTAGGTTATAATATTCATAATGCCTTTACTCATTAGTACTACACTAAAGAAATTGTTGTACAAATAAATGTCTATGGTCAATGTTAGTTTATTCCTAAAAGAAACATCAATTCTAAGTCTTTTTTAAGTATTGGTGTGTTAAAAGCCATTAAAGATCAGGGATGGGATAATACTATGTTTAAAAACAAAGGTTTTGTGTCTCGAGTAGTTCAGGAATTCTATGTTAATATTACTAATGGATTTGATGAACTTGATTCTATTACTTTTCACAAGATTTTGTTAGAAATTATGTGTATAACTTCTCGCCTCAAGTGATTTTTGATTTTTTCAGTGTACCTTTGAGACCTCATAATAAGTTTGAAAAGTCTTTTCATGAAGACATGGTTGCTACTGAGTTCCTTGGGACAAAGAAGAAGTGGCCTAAAGAGGATATTCTTCAAGTCACTGATTTGACCTTGAAGTACAGAGGACTTCATCAGATTGCTATGCATAATTGGAGACCTACCACACACTATCAAACTATTCACTTTGATATTGCTAGCTTTCTGTACGATATTGGAATAGGTGTACCAGTGAACTTGGGACAACTGATTTTTGAGCAAATTTGTGATCTTCACAATCTCAAAAATCCCAAGAAGAGGCTGATCTTTCTATCACATATCTATGGGATTCTGTCTCAGCAAAACCCTCTCATGAATGACTCTGAGTTCCTCACAGCCACTCCATCCAACATTGTATTCAAGCTTAAGGAGAAAGATCCAGTTGAGGGAGAGCTTGAAGTTACTGCCGATATTGGTACACAAGGTCCTGCTGCTATTACTATTGCAACATCCACAGATCAAGAAGTCAGGCTTACAAAGATTGAGAAAATGGTTGCTGCCATTGCAAAGAAACTGGATGTGCACATGGACGATGTTTGATCTTTATGTGTTTCTTTCTTTTTCTTTTTTGTTTTTCTTCATTTTCTTGGTTTGTATAAGTTTGATACAATTTGGGTGTGTTTAATTTTCTACAGAACTAATTTCTTTTATATTCTAATGTTTCAACATATTCTAGTTTCATTAGTTGTTTTGTGATTGACAATTTTTATCACTTGTGCTTTCTTTTCCTTTGGATCTTTTGTCCAAAAAGGGGAGAAAAAATATTTGGGTTTTGGATTTTGGATACATGCTGACCTTGTTTGCAAACATATCAAATATTTATCTAAAAGATGCCAAAAGGGGAGATTAAAAGAGCGAATAATCTATTGGCAACCTTTATGTTGCAACATAACTAGTTTCACGGTCATGTTACAACATAAGACTACATATTCGATCTGAATAAGTTTTTCAGCATTTTCCATATTTTCCTTTTATATATTTTAGGTCACGATTTGAATAGTTGTCAAACATAAAAATCTGATCATATTAATGCATAAAGGGATTCGATTGAGAAGGAATGAATAAGTGACTCTTTCCTAAATTGGTTTTAAGAATATGTCTATATTTCATTAAGGAAATTCCTTTAATTGAATATTTTATGTGTAATATCTTTTATGGAAGTTTTTTTTAACTCATTTCAACTGATTCTCACTGATTAAAGTTACTCCAATTTGTACTATTAGCTGTCAAATAGGTTTGAATAACTTACTTTTTTATACCAAGAAAGTAATCTGAAAGTTTCCTTTTATGTTACTATCTGACTGGGTTGACAGACTATGTTGCAACACGTGAGTAGAATCAACAACTACTTTCTAGATCCATTTTCTAAGTGTAGTAACAAACTTAGCTGATCTCGCAAGTCTTCTAATTAATATTAAATACTCTTAATTATTATATTGCAGATCTTACACGTGAAGGTTGGCTCTCTTCTCTATTTAAAGACCACTTAAGAGTAAGTTTAGGTAGAGAGACCACTTATTATATTTTTCGGTTTCAAAAGAAAAGTTTTTTTTTAGCCATATTTTAGACTTTGGAGGTGTTCAAGTCATTTAAGTGATAGTACTTGGGGAGTGATACTGATTATTGTCGGGAGAAGATTGACTTCAAGTACCTAAAGGGATTTCAGAAGAATGAAGTCAACCTAAGACAAGTGATGCTCGCTAGACACGTTAGTGAAGGAATACATCTACATTGCGACAATCAAAAGAGGGAGTCTTTTTATTGTATAAGTCAAATTAGTATTTGTATTCATTCAAACTTTGTTAATAGTGTTTACTCTCTGGGCGTGGCGGCCCCTTGGACGTAAGTTATCAGGAGATAATTGAACCAAGTAAAAATATCGTGTGTTATTTTTACAATTTCCGCATTCCACCTCACATAATTAATTAAAAATTAATTTTATTCAATAATACCTGATAAACGGACCTAACAGATACCATTTGGCTCCCACACACACACATATAATGACCAATTTGTTACTGATTTATTGTTTCCATGGATACTTGTGATAGGCTAGGTGATTAGTAACTAGATTGAGCCATTATGATTACTAGTTACGAATTTTGTTACTGATTATAAGTTTCTATTCTTATGACTGGTAAGCAGATCATTAACTAAATTGGTTACCTAAGGTAACGAGTAACTAATCTAGTTACTGCTTAATAGTTCCTCATAAGTTACTTGTTACTGGTTTACTAGTAACTAAATTTGGTTACAAGATACTTTAGATACTCATTATCAGTTTTCCTTTATACTTGTTACAGATAGTATAATTGGTAACTAGATTTAACTAATTTGATTATCGATTACTAATAATAAGGCTAGTTCTCATTAACTATTTTAATTACTGGTTACTAGTTACTACTTACTAATTTAGATACTGGTTTTTAGTTACAACTTTGGTTTTTAGTTTCTAGTTTCTAGTTTCTAGCTTCCATATTCATTTTCATTAATTGTTTCTAATTTTTGGTTATAATTACCATTGAGTTACTGGTTTCTGGTTACCACTTCGGTTACTGATTACGACCCTAGATACAATCTATGATTTAATGTTACCACTACTAATTCGGAAATGATTTTTGGTTACCACTACTAGTTTGATTACAAGAATCTATTTTTTTTATTACCACTACCAACTTAGTTATCAGTTTCCTTTTTTCCTAGTTTATTTAGTTACTAATTATTAATTCAATTTGGTTACTTTTTCAACATAAAACTATTTAACTAGAATTGTGTTCAAAATGAGTTATTATTTAACAATGGAGTGGGCATATATCAATGTAATAAAGTTCTCCAATTTCATGTGTAATCTGAGAACAAGCGAAAATAAGAATATTCACAAAGAAGAAGATGAAATTGAGAATAAATTTATAAGAATAATTGTTGAATAAACTATTACCATCTATAAAAAAGGACAAACATTTCCAAAAACTAATTTCTAGAACACTAAAAAATAAAAGCATTATTTCTATGAAAATAAATTAATCCTTCTAGTTTGTATATATTTTGTTATTCAATTTGAACAACAACTGAAAGAGATATGTGGCAAGAAAATTTCATAATTCATAAATTTAAAACTAAAATTTATGATGAAGAAAGAAAGCTCCAACTCCAACATTGATGCAAAATCCATTTCTTGAGTTTCTAAAACTCTACTTATTGAGTTTCTAAAATGTAGATTTTTAGAAAATATAGTAATTTATTTAGGACCAATAAGATTAGACTAATAGATTAACCTAAAAAATTATATTAGATATAATAACTAAGTTAAATAAAATATTAGATTTTTATTAGTAAAAACAAATAAGATTTTAAAATAATGAGTGGGAGAAAGGTATATGACAATATATCTCATAGTCTCCATTATTAATTAAGCATTGTGAGATATAATTAGCACTTAAAGATGCTTAAATTTCGTCTTCCGTGCAGAGAGTGTCCATTTAAATTAATAATGAGGCTTACTTTCTAAAGGATAGGATTTTATAATGTTTATCAAAATTGACCTACCCTACGGCGGCAATTTTGAGTGAAGTTACTAAATTTTGAAATAATGGGTTATACACATGAGGATACAATTAAATGGTTAATAGTATCTTGACCATAAAATAATATTCGATAAATAAAAGAAAATATGAGATATTTTAATGTTTTATTTATTAATAGAGAATGTCTCAATTCAATTAATAACTATGTGACCTATCCTACGATAACACCTAATTAGAGAAAATTGAATTACCGCAGAGTTAATAATTAGGTTTATGTGTTTACTTATTTGCATCATGTATCATGTTTACTATTCTGAATTCTTTGTGATATTTATTTCAAATATGTCGAATGTTATTTTATTTATTTAATTTCAGCAAACATGTCAATCTCGATTCCCATTATCGCTTTACTCATAAATGAAAAGTTAACTGGAGATAATTTTATCAAGTAGAAAAGTAATATGAATATCGTGCTTACTAGTGAAGACTATAAGTTTGTGCTTATGGAGGAATGTCCTCCACAATCCGCCGCTAATGCTACTCATGCTGCACAAGAAAATTATAAAAATTAGACTTATGTCAATAATAAAGCTCGCTACTATATATTAGCAGGCATGATCGACGTACTTAGAGCTAAGCATGAAAAGAAGGAGATTGCTTATAAGATAATAGAATATCTCCAAGTCATGTTTGGACAATAATCTGATCAACCTCGTCATGACAACATTAAAAAGGCTCTGAATGCGAAGATGAAGAGAAGAACTCCAATGATAGATTATGTTTTGAACATGATCAATTACTTTAGAGAGGCTGAAGTTTACACGGCTATAATCGATGACCACACCCAAGTGAGTATGATTCTGTAATCACTCTCATCTAATTTTCTTCAATCCAAGATCAACTATGTTATGAACAAGTTGAATTATACAATGACTCAACTACTCAATAAACTAAAACACTTCGAATCAGTATCGAAAGATAAAGGTAAAAATGGTGCAGTAACTATTGCTAAAGCAAATATTGCAGAAAAATCCCTATATCTCTAACAAAAAACAAAAAGAGGAAGAGAAAGGGTGCCTCTAGGTTTAAGCCTAAAAAGACCAAGAAGAACAACTCCAAGAAGAAAAAGCCTAAGGGACCATGTTTTCATTGTGAAGGGCATTGGAAGAGAAACTGTAACAAGTATCTCTCCAAATTGAAAGAGAAAAAGAAAAGTAAATATGATGTACTTGTTCTAGAAGCTTGTTTAATGGAAGAAGATTTATTTGATATATCTCCTTAGATAGTTGATTCAGGAGCCACTAATCATGCTTATTTTTCTTTTCAGATGCTTAGTTCTTTAATAGAGCTTGCCGACTGAGAATTCACGATGAGAGTGAGTAATGGAGCCAAAGTTTCAGCAAAAGTAGAGGGAGTCATTTATCTTCATTTTAGGAATAAATTTTTGTTTTCGAACAATGTTTATTTTATTCCTAGTTTTCGTAGGAATTTGATTTATATTTCAAGACTATTTGAACAAGTGTTTGGTGTTTCTTTTCTTAGTAATGAGATTATTATTTCTAAAAATAGTTTAAACATTTGTTCTGTAAAAATGGGGAATGGACTTTATATGTTAAATCTGAACGAACAATTACTGCTAAATACCAAAATGTTTAAAGTAAAATATCCCAAACCTAAAAAATAAAAAGTTTCTCACGATGACGATAAATATCTTTAGTACCTTAGGTTAGGGCATGTCAATCAAGATAGGATAAACAGACTTGTAAAGGATGGAACTTTAAGAGAGCTAAAAGTTGTCACTCTACCAGTTTGTGAATCTTGTCTAGAAGGGA
Organism: Parasponia andersonii; assembly: GCA_002914805.1. Taxonomy (NCBI): domain Eukaryota; kingdom Viridiplantae; phylum Streptophyta; class Magnoliopsida; order Rosales; family Cannabaceae; genus Trema; species Trema andersonii. The sequence continues at coordinate 393,986 of JXTB01000419.1, forward strand.
AAATAACTAAGAAACCTTTCTCAGCAAAAGGTAAAAAGGCCAAAGAACCACTTGAGCTTATGCATAGTGATATATGTGGTTCATTGAATGTACAAGCAAGAGGTGATTATGAATAATTTGTCACATTTATTTACAATTATTCATGATATGCATACGTGTACCTAATGTAAGAAAAATTTGAAACCTTTGAAAACTTCAAAGAATTCATAGCAGAAGCTGAAAAGCAATTAGGTAAGTGGTTAAAAACTCTTCGATCAAATCGAGGAGGTGAATACCTTGATAATGAATTCAAGGATCACTTGCTGAAGAATGATATTCTATCCTAACTCATAGCACCTAGAATACCGCAACAGAATGGTGTTGTGGAAAAGAGAAACCAAATATTGCTTGATACAGTTAGATCAATGATGAGTTACTCTTCTCTACCACTCTCATTTTGGGGTTATGCATTACAAATTGTTGTTTATATTTTGAATGTAGTAGCTTACAAGTCTATCCAAAAGACACCTTTAGAGTTGTGGAATGAGCCCAAATCTAGTTTACATCAAATTCGCATATAGGGGTACCCAACACATGTACTGAAACGAAAGACTGGAAAGCTAGAACCATGCACAGAGGTTTGTTTATTTGTAGATTATCCAAAAGGTACAAGATGAGGTTTGTTTTATAATCCTTAAGAAAAACAAGTATTTGTATCGAAAAATACCACTTTTCTTAAAAATGACTATATGAAATATTTCAAATCTCGAAGAAAAATTGTAGTAGAGGAATTACTTTATGATCAGATTAGACTATAACCAACAACAGTTATTGAACAAAAAAATTATGAAACCGCTATTCCAAATTAGAATACCTTGGAAACTTGACAGGGAGGGTTATTAGACCACCTGCTCACTACAGAGAAGTTAGAGAAGCACATATTGCTATTTTTGATAGTAGCCAAGATGACCCATTGACATACAAGCATGCAATGGAAGATTTTGATAAGGAAAAATGGCAAGAGGCTATGAACCAAGAAATAGAAACCATGTATTCTAATTCTGTCTGGAAACTTATAGATCCACTTGAAGATGTCAGGCCCATTGGATGTAAATAGATCTACAAAAAAAAAGAGAGGTTCAGATAAAAAAGTTGAAACATTCAAGGCTAAGTTAGTAACGAAGAGTTATATCCAAAAAGAGAGAGTTGATTATGAAAAGATATACTTTCTTACCAGTAGCCATGCTTAAATCCATACGTATCTTCTTATCTATTGCTACATATTTAGACTATAAAATATGGCAAATGGACGTCAAGATAGCTTTTTTAAATGGCTATCTTGAAAAAAATATCTATATAGTGCAACCAGAAAGTTTTGTAGCTAAAGGCCAAGAGCAGAAAGTCTGCAAGCTACTTAGGTCTATTTATAGACTTAAACAAGCTTTAAGATCATGGAATCTAAGATTTGATGAGATGATCAAGTCTTATGATTTCAATCAAAATGTTGATGTACCTTATATATACAAGTACATCGGAGACAAGAAAGTGGTTTTCCTAGTTCTTTATGTAGAAGATATTTTCCTTAATAGGAATAATGTGGAAACATTATCAAATGTAAAGAAGTGGCTAGCCGAGTAATTCCAAATGAAATATTTAGGAGAAGCAAGTTATATGCTTGAGATCCAAATTATTCTAGATCGCAAAAACAGACTTTTGCCACTGTCTCAAGCTTCTTATATTGATAAGGTGCTCATTCAGTTTTTGATATAAAATTCCAAGCAAGGATAGCTACCTTCTCGACATAGAGTTATCCTTTCCAAAGAGCAATGTCCCAAGACACCTCAAGAGGAAGAGGATATAAGACGAGTTCCTTATATAGCTGTAGTTGGTAGCCTTATGTATGCCATATTATGTATTGGGCCTAATATATGCTACATAGTAGGGATAGTCAGTCGTTTTCAATCAAATTCAGGATTAGATCACTGGATAGCGATAAAGTATATTCTCATATATCTTAGGAGAATGAGAAATTATTTGCTGGTTTATTCAAATCAGAACTTGATTCCTACTAGTTATACTAATTCTGAATTTCAATCAGATAAAGATACTCGAAAGTCGACATGTGTATCAGTGTTTACTCTTGGTAGCGGAGCTATTGTCTAGAGAAGTGTTAAAGAATCTAACACTACATATTCTATTTTGGAAGCAGAATACATAGCAGCTTATGAAGCAGCTAAAGAAGCAGTTTGGCTCAGAAACTTCTTTATTGATTTGGAAGTTGTTATAAATATGGATAAACCACTGACTTTATATTGCGACAACAGTAGAATGGTGACGAATTCAAAAGAACTAAAAAGTCACAAGAGAGGAAAACATATAGAAAGGAAGTATCATCTAATTAGAGAAATAGTACATCAAGGAGACGTGTCCATTATGAAGATAGCATCTAAAAACAACATTGTTGAACTTTTTAGAAAAATGCTTCTAGTGAAGACTTTTGAGAGTCATTTGGAGGGTTGAAGATTAAGAGATATGTCTCACCTGCTTTATGACAAGTGAGAGATTGTTAGGGTTTATGTCCTAAAAACATGTATATTTTGGATATTTGCTAAATTAAATAAATGATATTTTTCTATTTGAATTTGTGCATAATTTATATATCTTTAAATATCACAAAATTCTTAGTTTATTTATGTGACCATAAATTTAGTATATAAGTATTATATACATGAGGATTATATTTATGAATAATAAACTAAATATAGTTTGTAATAATTAATTAAATTTTGGGATCTTTAATTAAATATTATTAGTATGGTCCACTAACATTTAGAATATAATAGTCTTATGTGTTGACATCACAATAAAGGTACTTTATATAATTCAATCAAATAGGACTGGACTAGACATGTTTTGAATCTCACATAAATTTTGTTAATTGTTAAGAGTTGAAATAATGTCACTAAATGATCATATGTAGATCAATCTTAATCCTGAGTAGTTATAGACTCCTATTTATAACATTATGCTGTTTAACATACTTGTTAAAAGTTTGTATTTTAAACAGATTAAAATACTTGTGTCTTGGGAGCATGATAAGATAAGTAGTTGAAAATATAACTTACAGATATAGAATTCATTCCTTCCACTAGGATACTAGAAAGATGATTCCCTTGTGTATTGATTCAGGACTTGAACAGTTTGAGTATTCAATTTATAATAGATTTATAAATTAATTATTCATTAGATAATCAATGGTACATAAGGATAAAGATATAATTGGAGAAGTAAACGGAATATAACTTAGCTCCAATTATGAATTATCTATGGAGGATTAAACTACATATAATAATTAAATCGATGGGCTGTTCGATATTTTCTGAGTAAATTAATTCTATAATTTTAAGAGTACACTTCCAGATTTTTAGTGGAGTAATATCAGAATTAATAAATTAGACAAATTAATTAAAGTGTTTAATTAATTGTCATAATTTATTGGGCTTGAATTATAGGTCCATAGATCCTCGATTCC